>JRUC01000206.1:0-30683 GCA_000806385.1 Leptographium procerum
CCCCAAAAGACACCTGCCGCCGTGCTCTCGCCGCCCAGCAAGGCCTGCTCCAGGACCAAGTCGCCCTCCTCCGGGCAGCCACAATGTCTGCAGTCCGGCCGCTAGACATCAACGTCATCCTGCAGGCCTCTGAGACCGTGCGCATCGCCGCCATCCACGCCCTCGTCGATCAGTACCAGCGCATGACAGCCGGCCGACACGGCATGCCGCACGAGCTGCCGGTGCCCAAGTGGCGCCCGATGTCGACGCGTCCGCAGCCGCTGAGGACAAGGCTGCAGACGAAGATGCAGCTGCGAGCCTTGCTGCCGCTGAACCCACCCTCACCCGCCCCGTCCACTCCGTCGACCTGCTGTCCGTCACCCATGAGCGACGACGCCAGAACGACCGCATGGTCAGTGCTGTCCAGTCCGCTGGTCTTCCAGTCCGAGCCGCCATCCCCGCCCCTAACCGCGAACCATTTCGATTATGCACCGTCCGTACCGGCGCCGCCCGGCTTCGCCATGAGCGCCTCTGCGACCAGCATCAGCTACCAGAGCTGGGCTCGTCCGAAAAACAGCGTATTCAACATCTTCTGCCCCGAGGCCATGGCCCTGCAGGTCGACGTGCGCAGGCCCGTGCCGTCTGCACGCAAATGCCGCTGTGGCTACCGCTGGCAGGAATGGGCGCCTGCCAGAAGCAGCACTAGCAACAGCAACAGTTCCGGAAACAGCTCTGGAAACAGCTCTGGTAAAATTAACGACAGCAACAGAAACGACAGCAGTAAGCACAGCAGCAAACATAGAAACAGGAGCACCAGCAGCTTCGAGAGCAGCTTCAGCAACAGCACCTCCAGCAGCTCCCTAAGCTCCGGCAGCCCCAGCGGCTCCAGCACCCCCCGTCACAGCACCAGCGCCGCCTCGCTCGGTCTCAAGGACGGCTTCAGCCTATCGCTGCGGTTCCTCGCCAAGAGCCACTGCGAGGGTGCTGACGGCGGCTTCGGATGCGTGCTCTGCACGTCGAGCGGCCTGGCCGAGACCTACGAGACAGCTCAGGATCTACGCGAGCATATCGACGCAGCCCACAACAAGTGGCAGATGCTTCACGACCGAGACATGGCATAACTGCAGTCACAGCCACGAAAGGGTGGTCTCCCTTCATCTTGTACTTATATGATACCCCATATTTTCTTTTGTTTTTGGCGTCTCAAACGGCGTATCACAGGCGGCGTTTGCCTGTCTCGGTTGTCTTGCTTTCCTGCTGTGCCAAAGGAGCCTCCTTTTTCTTTCTTAATTCTTTGTTTTTCTATCTTCTGCGGCTTTGCCTTCCTGCTTCCTTTGTGTCTTGAGCGTCTACTTCCAGCGTCAGCCGTCACCTGCCTAAACAAGCACATTCAAATAGTGCCTTAATCTTATTCATTTATTTCAAACTTGCCGTCAAGTCCCATAAATGTCCCATAAGCCGCAGACATGACAGGTACGCAAAAGCGGCCCGTACGATATCCATCAGGGTGTTTAAACTGCATAAGACAGAGAGGGTCTATAAGGGCCATTGGGCCTAACTTGAACCGGACTTCATAGTCCAAAAAGTCTACATCTCCCGGCGACCCGTTTATAGATCATATTGTACAGAAGTGGCTCCAAAACCCTATCTTGACCCTTGGTGTTTCAGGACGGACTGGTTCCACACACATAGTGATGTTACCTTGTGTGTAGGTATCTTCAATGGCAGACGCGGTATGATAGATATGGGGAAGTGATCAGCAGCGAAAAGGGCATGGGAAACAGGAAATCAGACCCGACGTTTCCGTATGAGACGATAAGTGTAATCATGGCCATCCGTCGTTTGATGCCCCATTATTCAGTACTATCACAATTATTCTTAACACACAATTCGCTAAACTAGCAAATCCAGCAGTATCCTGCCCTCCAAAAACAATCTGGTCGCAATCTGTATGTATGAAGAGTTGGAAATTGTGCCGTCGACCTTCCTGCTTTTGAGAAAACCACACAGGAAAGATACCAAACGCCGCCGATAACACGAAATTAAATAGAAAATGCCATTTACAGATATTGTACAATATGCGTGCCTGCTGTGGGAACACACATAGGGCAAAATGAAGGCTTGTATCGTCTTCTCCTGGTGAGAAGAACAGCCTAGGTCTCGCTATTTCCCCATGGGGTGCGAAATATGTTGTAGATAGCAAGTGGGCCATTGCAGTCTGAAGAAGACAAGTCAATCTCCGCGCTGCCGTCGCTTCACCACCCTGTCCACGGTTTGCGGCTACTACCAACACAGAGTATTTCTAGGCGGGAAGCTGCCCACAGGATGAAGAAGTGCAGTGCGAGCAGGAACAAGCTCACACGCCAGTTCCATGTCCAAAACTGGGAAGTCTGGCGCGGTTTGTAACGATATGACCGAGCCCCCTCCTGCCGATATATTGCTGATGTATCCGCCCCCTGGCTGCTACCGCTGCAGGGAAGTCCCAGATCTAGTCCGGCAACAACCACCAGTGGCGCTCCGACTCCCCATTGGGCTATGAATGGCCAGCACGGCCTCGCGAGAGTGGCCATTTTGACGAAGAAGAGAGCAGTGCGAAATAGAAAGGTAACGGCGTCTTCACGCTGTTGAGCAAAGACCAGCAGGTAATGATGGACAAGCCGCGTCCGGTGCCGTACCTCCCCCAGAAAGGTAGTCGGTGGCGGCATTAGGAGTGGCGTGCTGGTAGTGCGTGGTGATGCTAGCGCTGGGGATCCTTGGGGTAGAGAGCGTGATGTAGGGCTGTGAGACGGCCTTCGTCTTGTAGGAGAGGAAGAAGTAGCAACGGCCTCCCCCGTCCCGCTACGTCTGCCTCTAGCCCGCCGCTCGGGTGGCTTGCTGGAGCCGCTCTCGTGGCTGCGCGTCAGAGTCAGAGTGGAAGGCGTGCGTTTCTGGAAGCTGTCCCGGGCCGTCAAAGTCGGCGATGGGGCATCATCCGAGTCTAAAACCGCAAACTCATCCAGCTGGCCCGCCGAAGACGAGAGTGAGGCGAGGCTGCCCTTTCTGGCGTGTTTCACGGGATCTACTATAACATTAGGAACACGACACACACAAAGAGAAAGAGAGGAAAAAATAGAGAGAGTTGGGGTGATAAGACATATGGGAAGTATACCTGGTACAGGTGTGCTCGAAGACACATTCGGGTCGAGATTCTGGAACCGGCGGCTGGCCATCCCCCCGGCCTGGCCAATAGTGGAACTCCCATTTCGGGAAAAGCCGTCCATGCCAGACTCTGTAGTCCGCATGACGAGCAAGACATCGTTGGCACTGGGCCGCTCAGCCGGGTTGACGGACAGAAGCTTGGTGAGCAGCTGGTAGAGCTTCGACGGCAGATCTGGGCGCTCGCGCCGCTCGTACTGGAACCCCTTCCAATTCGAGATCTCGGCACGCAGCAGGGTGATATCCTCAAGCTCCTCGTGGAGAGAATTGGCACTGCGATACGGCAGACGGCCAAAACACATGAAATACAGGATCATTCCCAGGGAGAATATATCTGATTTCGTGGTGAAGTTGCCGTACAGGCCGTCGGCGCCCATCCGGAGCACCTCAGGTGCACAGTACGAAATAGTACCGGTGGTTCCGGTGGACCGGCGGACGACGTTTTCAGGCTGGACTTCGCCAAAGTCACTGATGAGGCAGGGGAGATTGCGGCCCTCGCGGTGCAGCAGGCAGTTACTGGGCTTGAGGTCTCGGTGGATGTAGTTAGCCGCATGCAAGTACGCCAGCCCGGATGTGATGTCGCGGAAGAGGGAGTAGATCTCGTCGAACTGCAGCTGCCGGTGGGTTGCGGCCGAGGGCGCAAAAGGATTCGAGGGGCGTTCCGCCTGACCCCTGGACCGTCGCCGCATCTGGGCCTTCAGCTCTTCTTTGGTCGCCTCCTTGGGCTGGTCGCCGATGACGTAGTTTTGCAGGTCGCCGCCGTTGCAGTACTGCTGAAGGATGAAGGCACAGGCGACGCTGGGGCCGAAGCGGTTGAGCGAGACATTTTCGAGCCAAACGTGCCGGTAGGATACAAGATTTGGGTGCGACAGCTTGGCCAGCAGCTCGACCTCGACCAAGACTGAGAGAGGGAGTGAGCAGAGGGTAAGAAAGGGGTGGGTGCAGGAATGAAAAAAATGGAGGCAACGAAACGGGAAGACAGAGAAAAGCAAAGTACCTTTTTCCAGCCAGGCGTGGTCGTCGCCGACAGGTACACGCTTGCAGGCAAAATGACCTAGCTGGAGGCCGTCGATCTCGTGGCGGACGAGCAGCACGACGCCCTTGCCGCCGCGGCCAAGCTCGCGCTCTTCGACAAAGAAGGTCTTGAAGTAGTGCGGGCTGAAGGCCTCTTTACCAATGGGGCTGGATGAGTCCGGCCCGGCTGCAGAGCCTGCCTCTGGAGCGGCCCGAGAGGCGGCGGAGGCAGAAGCGGAGACGGAGGCGGGGACGGTATCCTCGTCCTCAGACACTGCGCCGCTAGCCGTGCTGTTGGCAGCACTGTTGGCAGCACTGCTGGCACTGCCGGGTGTGCTGCTGGCCGCCGTCGCGGCGCCCTGGCCGACGAGCGGCTGAAAGAAGCGCCGAAGAGGGCTGGAAGGACTGTTGCGGGGCTGGTGGTCGGCCACACGCAGCTGGTGATGACCGGCACGCAGCATGCGGAAGTAGTTGGGGTCGACATAGCCCTCGTGGCGGTGAATGTAGTCGCTGTCGCCGTCAGGGGGAAACGGCGAGCGGGTTGGCGACGGCGATCGCAGCGGCTGGTGACATGTTGGACACTCGGCGATCCCGCGGATCTCGAGCCTCTGGGAAGACGGGTCGCGCACGACAATGGCATTGCGGTGGCGTCTGTGAGCATGTTCCGCGAAGAAGTTCGCCGGCTGGTCAGCAATGAATTGCTTCTTGCTTGCAGAGCATATCTGCCTGGAATATTTCGGGGCGTTTCAAGCGTCAACTCACAGAACGATTTCACGGCCTTCTTGTGGGTGGAAAGGCACCAGCGACATGGCTGCGGGCGAGGCTAGCTGGATTTCTCTCGTCTGCGTGTATGCATATGCGGGTGTGCGTGTGTGCACGCATGCTCATGTACGAGATGCTGGAAGAGAAGCAGCAGAAATTGGAGATAATGCCCGGCCAACCGCGATATCTCACAGTGGCCTTGCCTGTCAGTTGCTTTTTGGTGCGCCGGTGGCTAAACTTAGTGGCGAAAACGAAAGGAACAAGCAGCCCCAAAACGGAAAGCACCATCTTAAGAGGAGCTCCCTGGTTTAGGGGCAAACGGCGCTCGCGGGGAAGCGACAGGCCATAGCTCGCTGCACGGGCCATCTCTTTCCTCTTCCAGAACCAAATTGACCAGTGGGGAGCCGCGGGAGGTTGCTCCTGCCTGCCTTCCTAGTGCGTCATGGTGCACAAGACCAAGATCCCCGGCAGCCAATGAAGAGGCCATCCTGGCTAGACATGCGGCCACTTTTAAGGTGAGCATCCTGTCTTTGTGCTCTGTGGGACATTGCAGAATAACGTGATATCCTGAGAGTTTCTCATGACTGTTTTAGCAACAACACAATTCGATCTAGATACCCGGATAACTTTGTCCAGTCCCCCAAACTGTGTCTACATAGGGTCCAGAAAAGTCACCAAACTGATACATGACCAACACAAATAGATATCCAAAACCGAAGCAAGACAACGAGAAAATAAAGCAAAAAAAAAAGTCTCGGTTGGAATAATCACCATCTCATCACATAATCATAGTTTTCCATACGCGCAGCCCCATCGTCTGCCCTCTCAATCATTTGACTTCCGCCGCAAACTGCCGAACCGACGCTTCAGTCCGTCCGTGATGCGGTGGCCAGTGCTGCTATTCCGTCTTAGACTTGACTCTGTGGAGTAGATCCCAGCACCCTGCGCCCCCAACGGTGAGCGTGGCTTGCCCGATGGTAGTGCCTGCCAGGAAGAGCCCGTGGTAGTAGTGCTGCTGAAGCTTTGGCGTCGGAGCGATGCGTTAGCACCGCCGGATGGTGACAGCAATGGCCGGAACTGGTTCTTCATCTCAATGGCACTGCTGCCGCCGTAGCTGGCAGAGACCTTGTGTCTGTATGGCCTGTTCGGCTGTTGTTCCTTGAGAGCGCGCTCGATCGTGAACGACGGCTCCCCCTTGCCTTTGAGGTCATCGGGGTGGTATTGCTTGAAACACAGTCAGTATCACGCGCTACTACTGGTACTCGTACGTCCATGGCGGGAACGTTATACTCACAACAAAGTCGTAGCGCTTATACGCTCCTCCTGGTGCATCTGCCTCGCGCATCAAGTCTGCACCTTCCTCGTAGTCCATGATGTGGCCGCTCATGTCTGGCATTCCTGGCGGAATCGTTCCCGTCCCCTGCAGGGGAATGTGCCGCTGGAGCGAGTCGGCAATGTACTCTCTTGGCGTCGCTCTCAGCGCCTCTATGTTGGAGTCTTTGACAGCTTCCAGAGGTGCATACTTTTTGTTTCTGTTCACAGAAGCAAGCGTTGCGTCGTATGGCCCGCCGTGGTGATAGGCAGCGCCAAATCCGGTCTTGTCCATAGAGTCGATGGTGTCGGCGAGCGGCTGGCCGCGGCGGCGCGACTGGTGTCTGTGGCTAGACTTGTGCCTAGTCTGCGTCTGCACCCCAGAATCGAGCGAGCGGGTGGATGATGCCATGGCGTCGTATTCGCGTGATAGGAGAAGCGTGCTTCGCCGGAGAGTGTGCCTGACAGGGCTCGATGGTGCCTTGGGCGAGTCAGGAGGAGAAACCGCTGCGTTGACGGCACTGCTTGTTGAGCCCGCGAAAATCTCTGTGATCAGATCTGCAGTTCCTTGCGTGTGATGTGTTTGGGGCGGTTTCCGGCTAGATTTGGCTTTGCTTGGCCGGGAGCTGAGAGACTTGGGCTCAGGTGTCTGTGTTACAGCGGCCGTGATAACTGGCTGACTAACACGTGTATGAGGAGGCTTCTTGCGAGTCTCCCGATTTTCCTTGCCTGTTGCGGAGGACAGTGTCTTGTTACTTTTGTCCTTTGCTTGTAGTGTCGCTGGTGGCTTTGCGCTAGAAGTGAGGCTCTGGCGATGTTCAGGATCAAGCCTTGGTTGCTTAGGGGTTGCGTCAAGACCTTGTCTTTTGTGACGGAAGGTTACAGCGTCAGGTGATGTCCAATTTGGTGGCGGGAGATACGAGTGTCGCCGACCCGGTGATATGGGCTTGGGATGGTGGATATGGAGCGGTTCTCCTGGTGTATCCGTTGTGCGAGAAAGCGCCGGATTACTGGTACGACGTTGTAGGCCGTTCACACGATTTTCCTCAGGCTTATACGATGGGTAGTCCAGAGAAAGAGAGCGCCGAGGGTTGAAAAATGATGTTCCAGGTCCGTCTAACTGGTGTGGTTCGGGAGCAGTCAATGGGTCGAGAATATACCTTTTGGCCTGCAAGGTTTTCCAGATCAGTCACAAGACGGAAGATATCAGGATGCCACGGGAAAAAAAAACAGCCCCTCCCGTCATATAGGAGGACGGGATTGAGGAACATTAAAGAATGCCGATAATAGAGTGTGAGTAAGCTGCTGTGCAATCGGGCAGTTCGGAACGGTCATGCTTCCCGGTACATCATCCCACAACTTCCTATGTACAACCTCATGCTAGCGGGGAATTAGTGGCTGCTGCGGCCATAGACAGTGACGCAAGCCGTTTTCGCGGTTTGATGGAGACGCAGCGCACACGCAGCGCCCGAGCAGGTTTTGGTACCAGCTACAGTCTTTATTCTTCGCCGCCCTTCTCTTTGGTCCCCGGGTGGCAAAGTTAAGCGGACCCCCATATAAAAATAGAAGGAAAAAAAGAAAGGAGGAGGGAAGATTGAAGAAAGATGACAGATGAAAGGAGAACAGATAAGAAAGACTTCCACTAACCCAGTCTTTGTCTCCCCGAGCCTCCCGATCGTCCAGATTATTATTGACATTTCTAACCCGTCTTTTGTCGCCGTGACTTTTGCCGCGGTTCCAGAACATGGCTGTGTCCACTTGAGGTCATGGGAACGCGACCGGCGATCTCACTGCTTGTCGCGTCTTGTGTAGCTGATATTGAGGCGAGGCACGGAAGTTTGTGCAAAAACTGCGCTTGTGACAAGAGAAACAGGAAGCGTAAGTACGGAGTATTGTCTACGAGTATTTCGTATCTAGCTGCATGCGAATAGCGCAGATATATTAAGCATAGGACGAAACGAAACGAAGCGAAACAAAACGAAACACAAAAAGAGCGCAAACCAGGCGCATCGACGTGGTGAAATACAGTTGGCTGACACCGCACCCTACAGGGATAGTACTATGATGTACTTGAAAGGACAGCCGTTTCAACGGTTGCGCTTCACACAGAGATGGGCCATATTATTTCTATTCGTATGCTCGTAGACGAGGGTGTCTGCAAGATACGCAACTTACGACACCTGCATGCGAAAGGGGATAAAGCGGTGAGCCCCTCTCATGTGCGCGCTCTTTTGACTTTGCTGGTCAAAGATGGGATGGTAAAGTGGTAGGAAAGTTTTGCGAATGTCAGTGGAAACGTGCTGTATCCGAATGACATGGAGAAGCTGCCGGCACTTGCTGCCCTACCTAGTGGAGAAAGGCACTGTCTGCACGGAGTTTACCAGCGCATGGCTTAAACAAACAGGCAGGGGTGGTTTTTTTTCTTTCAGGGCCGCTGGTCTGGAACCCCTCATCAGTTAAAGAGTTGCCTGGTCGCTGACGCGTCGAAGTGGAACATGGAGTACGAGTAATCTACGTCGTAGGCAGCTATTATAACTTCTCAAGAAAGATAATGCATGGGTACTCTGACGTATGTAGCAATACTCTGTTGAATAATCAGAAACGACACGTGACCATACCACGTGCTGAGCTGAAGGTCTGGCTGGCCCCATTTAATGATTGTGCAATGAGCTTTTCCTAATCTAGCAACTGCGACAACCAAAGCTGCAATGCTGTCCGTCGAGAGCTCTGGCGGTGACCCTCCCACGCTGGGGAACGCCTGCTGGTGAAGGAAGGCCAAAGGCAGATGGCAGGTCTAGTCGATTACTCGTCGTCAGATGGAGAGGAAGGTGAGGAGGACAAGGCGACAGGCGCGCCACCAAAACGGACTAGCATGAAGGTTGCATCTGCATGCTCTTCTTCTGCCTCCGCAGACCTCCCTCCTCTGCCGCGGTCCTTTCACGATATCTACGCCGCAAACGTGCGCACCAGCACTTCTGACTGTCCTAGTCTGCACCATGGCCGTACCCGTGCTATTCCCCACGTCGCCGGCCAGTGGCCGAGCCACATCTACGTCGAGTGTGGGTGCTTTGGCTTGTTCTGGCCCTATTGGCATCGGCCGACGGTCCTCATGCTGGAGACCGCTGGAGACCGCCGGAGACCGCTCGAGGCCCCGGATATCCTGGCTGACTTCACCTCTTGTCCATCTGCAGGGTTTCCGACGTCGGCGGAGCACGCATCTCTCGGTGCGCTGCTCACCACGGTGAGCGACGCTCTGCCTAGCACAGGCCGCCAGCTCGGCCGGCCAGCTTTTCACAGCCTGCTGGTCAGCGACCTCGGAGTCCCGCTGCCGCTACATATCAGTCTGTCACGACCGTTTGTGCTGCGTACGGCAGAAAAGTCAGCTTTCCTAGACCGTCTCATCACTTCTGTGTCTTCGTCGCGGGTCACGCCGTATGTGTTGGCGTTTATCTCTCTCCTCATTTATATTGTGTCCACTCGTCTGACAGTAGTGTCCTCAAGTTCTCACGTCCGCTTCCGTGGCCTCGACTGGTACCGCAGCCCCGACTCGGCACGTGCTTTCCTCGTGCTGCGGGTTGCCGTCGCTGGTGACGACAGCGACGACGACGACGACGACAATACGGGTGCCGGCATCGACACGAGCAGCGCCGGGGACAGCAGCCACAACCACCCGCTGGTGGCTCTACTGGCTCGGTGCAACAGCCAGGTGGCGGCTGCGGGCCAATCAACCTTGTATGGGCGAAGCACCGCGGAAAGTGACAAGAGCGACACGGACGGCAAGAACAGCACTGACAGCCGGGAAAACACCATCGCCTCTTCATTTCACGTCTCTGTCGCATGGACATTAGCAGATGACATCAGTGCCTGGGCAGAGCCGACCGAGAAGGCGTATGCCGCGTGGCAACGAAGCCAGCACAGTGCATGCAAGGCGCCGCTGCGCATGTGCGTCGATAGCGTCAAAGTCAAGATCGGCAATGTAGTGTCAGATATCCCGCTGACGGCCAGCGAGCACCGGGCCAAGAGGGCACGCACGGCTGCAGATGCCAGCCACGGCCCGAGAAAGAGATCGTTTAGGCTGTATTAGTTGCATAGATGGTTTCTGGTGGGAATTTCCGGTGACGGCAACGCGCAACAATAAGTCGGAACATGGAATTTACATGCTGCATTGGGAGGCGCATAGAGGGCAGAACGTTGTTGTTTTTAACTTCTGAATTGTGTGGTTGTGAGTTATCCTAAAAAGCAACTTACTGCATGCTATCCTATGCATCTACTCCTATTGACTCCGTGACATAAAACGGCGCAACCCTGTCGACACCATGTCCCATGCAAGGTCTAATTAATAAGACAGAAAAGAAAAGCGAGAACGCCTCGTCTACAGCTCGTCCATGCTCGGCCGCTCGAAAGCCCATGACCGCGGCCGGATGGGGAGCCCGATAAAGAACTGCCACAGGCGCAGCAGCTCTGTCGAAAAGATGTGCCACCTGAGCCATTAGTCAGTGATGAGATTGAAATAGCGCGAGCACATCGAGAGAAGATCAACTCACATCATCTTAGGAAAGGCAACATAGCGCCCGGCCAGGAACTCAAACGCCCTTATGACGTTGGCCATTTCGTCATTGAAGCACTCTCGGAATGACGGATACCGAGAGTCGTCGTATTCTGGGTCGCCATCGCTGTCGCCATCCTTGCTCGTGGTGGCTGCGCTGTTTGGCAGTTCAGGCACAATGACATTGTGCGGCTTCCGCACCCGGTCGGAGAGAATGTTCACCGGCTCGTCTGCGACGGCGCTGGCTGCCGCCACAACAGCCTCGTCGCTCGCGGCCATGACGCGGAAATTCTGGATCGCGTTCAGAGAGCTGCTGATCCGCGCGTACGTATTAAACAGGGCTACGAGCTCCGTGCGCTGCAGCGGCGGGACCTTGCCGTCGTTGTCAAACTCAAACAGCACCTTCATGGCTGTGCCGTAGCCGGCCGTCTGCACCTTGCCCCATAGCCGGCACTTGTCGCAGCCCACGCAGTCCATGAGCCGGCTTACATTGCGGAACCGGTTGCGGAAGTCCTCCTTCAGTGACGGACCCTCACCGTTCTTGAACATGAGCGACTCGTCAAAGATCTGCGGCACGCTGGCTGCCTTCTCCGTCACCGCCAGCACCTTGGCGCGCGTTGCGCGGTCCTGATCCGGGTCACCTGTGCAGAAGGTGTACGACGACAGGTGCGGGCCTAGCTTGGCAATGGCCCGCGTGATCACGGCGTAGTTGAAGTAAACGTTGCTGATGCGGTCCGGGAACTTTTGCAACCGGTTGACGTAGCAGTCCACATTGGGCGTCCACTCGCCGGTCGTCTGGTTGAGAAAGTCCCAGCAGAGGTGCGTGCTGATGGATGCGTGCATGCCCGACATGAGCCGGTAGAAGACGCGCTTCTCGATACACTCGTCCTCGGCCTCGAGGCCCGTCGTAGCCACAAACGGCGTGCTGGGAACCTGCTGTCGCTGCTGCTCCAAGGCTTGCTGCCGGCCAGCGGCTTCAAGCACCGATCGGAAGTCTAGTGCCGCCGGCCCCTTGGCCGGTGGCCCCGAGCCCAACTGTGCCGAGTGCGGGAATGAGCTTTTCTGGAAGCAGTTCTCGCGATAGATGGCCTCCCACACCTGCTGGGCGCCGTTCCCTGCATAGCCCGTGAACCGCTCTGGGTTCTGCACCAGGCTGACATAGTCGCCCTTGGAGCCGTCGTTCTCGTCCTCGTTCACACAGTAATCGCGCTCGTCGCACTCATCGTCATACTCAACGACACAGCTCTCGCCCACATTCTCACCCAGGCCGCCCCGCAGCGGGTTCAGCGGCAGCTCCTTCTGGGTTAGCTTTCCGGGGTGCTGAGCTTTTGGGCCCTCGAGCTTGCCTAGTTCGCTAGCTCGCCAGATCTTCGGGATGTCCTCCTCATTCTCTAGTGTCTGCACGGCACATGCAATGTTGCCGCACATGCCGTCTTCATCGTTCCAAAAGGGACATGTTTTGTGGAAGAGATTGACGCGGTAGTAGCTGAAGAAGTCAGTCGTCTTGGTCAGGTCGGTCACAGCTGGGGAAATTCCGTCGTTGAGTCTCTCGAGCGTGGAGTAGGAGGCACAGGCATCAGATACGATGGCCTTTGGTGAGATCTGATAGTAGGAGTTGTTAGCCACTGCGAAGTAGTATTCGGAGGGCACGACTGCAGCACCGCAATTGCCAGTTGCGCATAGCCAGAGCAGGATGACGATGGCAACACGCCATCCGATGAGAGAGGGGCCCAAACAACGAAAACAAGGATAAGAGGATGCTGGGGACAGAAAACGAGTCGAGCCGGTGGCATACCACACATGCATCTTGCGAACTTTGGCACAAACCCACAGGGTTCCAAAGAGCAAAGATACTGAGATAGAACAGCTTAGAAGCCTGCTTCATAGCTTCGTATTTCTCTTCTCGCGGAAGGAAAGATCGGAGGGTGATATGCGACGTAGGAGGGTCGATTTCAGGAGGTGTTATACAGCCAGACTGTTTGAGATGGTTCGGCAATGGAGACAAAAAAAAAACCCTTCCGAGGAGCAGATAAGGTCAAAGATGAGGAGTGGTGCAAAGGCGCTCAGTGTCTGTGTTTCTAATTGCTGGGTCTGAAACCGGGATTGGAGGTATGACCGAGGCCAACCCTTGTTTTTGTACTGCTGTGTTCACGTTTGTTAGTCGTCCGATTCTAGAGTGCCGCTATGTTGCCCAATGCTCACTTATGGAGGTAAATTATCACCGCAAGAAATGTGAACACATTCTCAGCCGGCTAATAGAAATATGGACAATATGAATGCTTCAAGGGCCGCGATATTAATCGTCAGATGCAAATATATGTACCTCTCCGCGGGCGAAAATAAATTAGAAAAGGCCAGCAAAGGGGACCCACTCGGTAAACCGATGATCCGTTTCGTGGCCAAGGTTTTGCACGTAAGTGGCCACAGTTGCAGAAGGGGTCACGGAGTAGTACAGCGACAAAGAGCGCTAGAATGACTGACGGTTTTCGGAAACTTTTCTCGATTAGAAATCGAATAGCACAACCACTTTAATGTCCCGGTCGACTCTTTTTAGCGTAAGCAAACGCAGGCGAAACAACCATAGGGGACATGTGTCCTACTCAAACACGAAAATCAGCAGATGAACGACGATTATGGTACGGTGACAGTGTCTAGGCGCCTCTGTGTTTGATGTTTCGTCAGGCCAGACTCTTGCTATTAGCTCGCGACAACGGCAAGAGGGGCCTCGTTAAAGCTCATTGGTCAGCCACATGTTGTTTTGCGACAGTCAACTCCTTCCAGGCACGCTGTCATTGTGCCAAAGCCGAAAGGCTGTGCGCAGCCGTGCGTTCTCGACCGTCGATTAAATTCAATCAACATGCTAGTTTTCTCACGCTCTGCAATATAATCGTACAGCTCCAACGGTCCTACATCCCTCTTTCAAACCCGAGTAACACCGAGAGAAACCCTGAAGCCAAGAAACACCAACCGGAAAACCCCATTCTCAGAAAGGCTGCGGCGCCCATAGACTGTAACGGGTACTCGTTCGCTTTCTAGCAGCCCTTTTCCAGCTTCCTGCTGCCTGCTGCCTTCAATCAGTGCCAATATGAGCACGTCCGTCCCCCATCTGCTCTGGCTGTTCTGCCACAGTGGCGCATTGGCGCATTCGTCATGTCCCCCCGACATAATTTCATTGTATCCCCAGCACTATCCCAAGAGTAGACCGGTCGTAAAGCTGTCGAGACAGAAAGCCATCATAAGCAATCAATAAGGTCCAAAAGAAAGATCGTGGAATGGCCGCCAGGAAAACACCGATGCAGAGATGTGGCCGCAACGGGGTTCGATTTTTTTTGTCGCCTAACACTTCGAGGTAAGATGATAGTTCAATTTGCAGGTGGTTGATAGTTAATTGGCCGTCTAGGACAGCAAGCGCAATCCTGGTCAGCATCTCATTCCACCCATTCTCTTTGTTGCCCGCAACACCAAGTGCAGCAATTCCTCTCCCTCATGGGCGACACGACTCACTTGAAAAGTAGGATGTGCGGTTCAGGCTCGTGAACTTCGTAGTGTTCCCACCCAAGGCTCTAAACTAATGTGTCAGTAGAGGGTGTTGTAGCATGCACACAGCCAGCACGAGGACGGTAAACGTACCTGTGTGATACCCATAGACCGCCACTCGTCTTCCCACAGCAGCTTTAGTGTCTTTTTGGTCTGGTCAAGATACTGGTCGGGGATAAGTTTGAGCATCTGCTTTGGCAGAAGCACGTGCCGGTATTCGTATTCATCGTCCGAATATCTGCGTCTCCAAGTCAGCACCAGGCCGGGCAGCATCGTGACCGAGAAGAGCACAAGCGTGGCAAGCAAGCAGACCTTTGTGAATAGTGAATGTTGTCCAAAAACGGCTCAAGTGCCTTTCTTTCGTCGTCGGTCAGAGGGCGCGCCCGTGCGTTCCGACGGGAAGGGTCGATGCCCAGCTGCCGCATCTCCTGGAGCGTCGACATCTTTGCGCAGGGGTGCGATGTTTTATGTTGCGGCGAACGTTTCACAGAGTTTATGGCCCCAGCGAAAAGAGAGCTGGACTGGGGAGCGCGTTAGTTGGCGAGTGTAGAGGGTAGATGTAGGACCAAAGTACGGCCGGGACGAGCGAATGAGCCCCTGAAGGAGGGAAGGGGAATATAGGCGGGTTATAAATGCCTACCGAAAACAATTTGCTCAAAGCAAGAGAGAATTGTATACCGTAGTTGGCAAAGAGAAAAAAAAAAACCCTTAGTAAGTGAGCAAGTGAAAACGAGAAAAAAAAGGGAGGGCAATTAAGAACTGAGGGGCAAAATCTTTAATCGTGAAGTTACTTTCCTAGGCTGCGTGTTTCGGAGCAGCTAAAGAGTAAACAAACGAAAAGCTCGGGCCAACAAGGCCTACGAGTAGTATGTAATACGCGGGGCCGCCAGAGAAGCTGTGACATTTAGGAGATCACGTGCCCGGTATGTTTTTGCTTAAATTGAACGAAGCATGTTTACAACCTTTTTCTTCGATCAAAACAAGAATATCCGGAGCCCCTTAAGCTGTATGGTCGGGTCGTAGTAGCTTTCCTCCATAAAACGCCTTGAGGCTCTGAGTTTTCGATGCCTGGCATGCCCTCAGTTCGCCTTTGACAATCCGTGAGAGAACGCACGGACCACCATATCAGCTCCAGTCTCTGCTGACTGTCAGAGAACAAGAAATTCCCTGCAAAAAACGCGTCCTTTGCAGTTCCTTAAGCACCAAATCCTCCATCGCATAACGTCCCTTCGGCCTAATTGACACAGCCGCCTGCGAGCCTTCTTCTGGGCAATTGACCGAATATTCGGAAATATACAATTCCACCCTTAAATCTAGACGTCCTGGTGCATCGAGGCTGCGCCTGCCTGGTGCATAAAAGCCATGGAAACGAAGCGCAAGTCGACTGGAGCCGATGGGGACGATCGCGCCTCCAAGCGGCAAAAGACAGCCACTGTAGTAAGTTAGGACCCCATATCGTGCGACGCGATAACAGCGATTTCGATGTATATTTTTTATTTGGCGCGCGCGCAGCGCAAGCTCCCTTATTTTTGGGGCGGGTTCGGGATGGAGAATGCGACTGCTGGTGGTGTTCGTTTATTTGCCATTTGCTAGGTGACGGAGGGGCGATGGAAGCAGAGTTCCGCGCAAGCTTTGCGCAGCTCGGAATAGCTCGACATGACAGCTCCAGCATCAAGCACCCGCAGAACGGCAGCGATTGTTCCACCCCCCCCCCGGCCTCTGCCCCCGGACTCTCTGGGCGAGAAATCTTGAACCTATTTCTTATATTCGTCTGCTATGATTGCACGCAAGATGGATCTCAATTGAATCGCTAACAAGAACAAAGCCCCAGGAGGAAACCCGCAAAGGCGAAACCGCAGCATCAACAACAGAGGTCGGCCTCGCATTTCTGGAGCAGATACGACGGACAGGAGACAAGAGGTGAGACGCCAACCCGACAGCCATCAACGCACTGCAGCGGCGCAGGCGGTATTCCCGATGTCTAACAAAGCGATTGCAGCGGCCGTCGTGTGGCCAAATACTTTGAGGAGCTTCTCCTGAAAGACGACAACAAAGAATACTACCGGGTTGTCCGAATGCCCATCTCTCTCGGCACGATCGAGAAGAAGCTGCGCAGCGGCGACTTTGCGAATCTGGCCGAGCTGGAATCGTACGTCAAGCGCATGGTGCAGAATGCAAAGGATTTTTACCCACGTTCATCCCACACCTACGACGACGCCGAGCGGATACGGAAAGCCACGAGCAACTTCATGGTGAAGCACAACCCGGCATACAAGCTGATTCACGGATACTCGGCGCTCCCCACTCCCATCCCGGAAGCTCTATTAGAGGGCACACCAGCAGACGGCGATACGGAGGAGGATGCGGCAAGCGGCGAGTCCGGTGCAGAAGCTGCTGGTGAAGACGAGGATGCCGATGCGAAGGCCGCCTCGGAAGAGGAAGAAGAAGCGGACGAGGACGACGGATCTGGGGAAGACGAAAGCGACGAAGAAGACGCCGCTGAAGACGAAGACGAAGACGAAGACGACGATGATGACGATGATGCCAGGCCAGCCTCGCGCAGGCCAAACTCTTCAACTGCTTCACGGGAGACGTCTCTCCGTGGGCGACGCAAGTCGACGACAGAGCGGGCAACCTCCACCAGCGCGAAGCCGGACCACGAATATGATGGCATGTCGTACAAGGGCCTGTCTTTCCAGCAGGCCCAAGAGAAAATTGTCGAGGAGGTCATTCGGCGAACAGACGACGAGTAAGCTACAGAGAAGAGTCCCCTCCCACTCCACCACCACCGCTATTAGCATGTCCATGTGCTGACAACATGACAGCGACGATGGCTATGCCTACTTTGAGCCCTTTTTGAACCTGCCGTCCCGCTCGCTGAAGGACTATTTCCAGCTGATCAAAGACCCGCTATCGTTGAAGAAGCTGCAAAAGCTAGTGAAGGGCATACGCAGCCGGTCAGACCGTTCGGGGGTCAGCGAGTTCAAAAACTGGACTGCTTTCGAAGAAAAGGCCAGCCTGCTGTGGGAGAATGCATACTTCTATAATGAAGATGGAAGCCCGATCGCCAACATGGCCAAGGAGCTAGAGGTACGAAGCTACTTGCTGCTGTAATAAGCAAAGAGGCTATCAGCAAGGTGGAAGGAATAGCAATTGCTGACGTTGGCCGCGTTTTCTGATTTTTTTTTGCAGACTATGTTTCGCGGCGAGATGAAAAAGGCAAAAGAGTCAGTACCCGAGCCGCCACAGCCGAAGATCAAAATCAGGATGACACAAGGCCAAGAGACGCCGGCCCCGGTGACGAAGAAGATTACGATCCACGTCGCCAACACCCGTGGCGGCTCTACCGGCTCGACGGAGTCTCCAGGCCCCAAGTCGGGAGGGTCGGTGCCTTCTGCCACGAGCGCCAAGAGCGGAGGTGTGCCCGCCGCTTTGGCAGCACACGCGGGACTAGACAAGACGAGAAGCAAACCTGGCGTCTCTCCGAGCCCTTCTGCTGTGGCCAGCACAAAGCAGGAGAGCTCAGCACATGCGTCGCCCGCGCCGCTACCACAGCAGCACTCAAATGGGGTGTCTGCAGCGACGGCAACGGCTGCCGCCCTGCCAAATAGAGCAGCGGCATCGCCGGCAGTTCTGAGCACACAGGCAAACGGCACTCCTGGAACGCCACAGGCAAACGGAATCACGACTCCAGCTTCGGCTTCAGCTCCGGCTCCAGCTGCAGCCGCGACACCCACACCTGTGGCTCCCCCGCGACCTGCCCACGAGTCCAAGTTCCGCGAACCGGGCCGAGGTAACTTTTATTCCTCCTCATGAGCTCCAACTATGCTCTTGTTGCTGACAGATCGAACCATATAGAACCCCTCATCACCAATCTGGCTATGCGCACACACCCTTCGATCAACACCGGCGAGCGGCCGTTTGAGCTCAAGCTACCACCACATCCTAGGTTGACACAGCGGTCTGTGACGCTGAACATTCCTCAGGGCCAATGGCGACATCAGCTGATTGTCAGCCTGGCGCCGTCAGTGCAGCAGCAGCAGCGGTCTTTCAAGCTCTTCGTGATCGCAAACGGCGCCACGCTAGGACAGTCTGCACCCCTGGCTACGGCCCCTGCGGATCCGGCAGAGGCGGGTGGCAAGCTGTATGAGGTGAACCTGCATCCTGGCGTCAACGTCATCCAGGTGCAGGTGATCGCGGGGGTCCTCAAGGACCAGACGCCACAAAGCGGAGCAGAGGCAGAGCTGGACAAGATTACAATCTTTGCTAATCTCATGCGGTACTGAGGCGAATGAGACGAATGAGACGAGTGAGGGAAGTTTTATGTAGCCTTTTTGTTTGGATTGCTTAGTCTCTTGATCTTGCTGCTACTTTTTTTTTTATCTCTTTCTATTGCCTATTGCCCATTTTCTATTTCAGACTTTATTTTTATTATGTTTTTATTTGTTCTTAGTTCTTTTTTATGGATGGCTATAACATACAACGGAGGAAAGGGGGAGTGTTTTGGGCAGGACAAGGATTCCTGAAGGGCGTGGCGTTATGTCTCGTCATGCAAAGCTCGCAATTTTCGTTGCAGTTCGGTCGCTGTCTAGACGTCATAAGATCGCCGCGATGACGAGAATGTGGGGATCGCAAATTCTGACAATTGGATTTCCTGCGCACCGCGGGTCTACGAGTACATCCTAATCACGGTCCTGGAGAAAACATAGGGTGGGGGATATTGCATGCATAAGTTGAGAAAGAGTTTGACGCTCTAATCCACGTGTGAGCTCGTACTGGCAGTTGGCTATACGTGACGATCCAAGCTTTTCCTATAGGATTTTCCGTTCGTGTAGAGATAACTTGCGTCGTCTTACATTGCACAATATGTTTGAGATATTTCTTATTCCGTCACACAATTCGGCCCTCCCGTTGTGTGCGGATCTTTTGTCCCTTGTATTCTTTACTCTCGTTAACTGTGAGTATGTAAGACAAGATACGTATTATGTGACTGTCGCCCATAATGTTCGGCTGCAATGGCACTCTTACGTCGTAGTCTCTTAACAGGCGCCTGCCCAGCGAACGAACCACTGACGGCGCCTGCATATCTCAGCTCCTTTGTTAGCGATCAGAAAGGACGGCACTATTTTAGAGCCCCGCTTATTGGGGAGACTATTCGTATTGATGGACACAGGGACAAGACAAGCTGTTCGGCAGAGCAAGATAGACAATTGTTTTGGAATGCGCGCTTGAACAAAACATGCTTGAATACTCGTACAGTGATAAAACTTTGTCTACCGGCCCAGGGGGTCTCGCTCTACCAAGTGCGAGCTCGAAGTATCATGCTCCCCTGTTGTTCGTATCTTATTTTAGAATACACAGAATACACGTCTTCGGCTTGCGTGGAGAAAAACAGAAGCCCCCAACGTCGAACCGAGCTACAGCTTCTGGAATCCCACCGACCGCCCAAATGCAGCTTTTTTGCAGGTCACAGGGTGGAGAGGACCCGCTGCGCCTCAGGCGGGCAGTGGAGGCGGTATTAGTCGTAGTCGTTCTTATTCTTGCTGCTGTTGTGTCTTCCCAATGTATTTTGAGCTCAAACGATCTTCAGGGAAGAGGCCGCCTTTTTTTTCACTTTGGCACCTCCCCCTCCCAGCACCTTTTCCGCCTGTCCGTATGGCTCAATGCGGAACACAAGAGATCGGTGCCCCTGGGTCTGCAAAGGCGTGACGAAAAGACGGTCAGAAAATTTCGGGGACAGAGCCCGACTCGTTGGTCGATGAAAGACCTTTTCGCTGCGGGACGGTGTTGCCAATGGATCTCGCACGGTTTTCTTTTGCCATTGCAGGACCCACCATGACTCTTTGTAGATAGAAGGAGATGAGTATAGCTACTTCGAGCTACTGCAAAGTCAACTACTACCACTGCAAGTGACGCGTACTGCGGAGTATCTCTACCACTCGGTACCTGGCAGAGCCAACAGTTAGCGAGTGTAAGATGTTCTGCTGGGGTGGTGCGCCTGATGCATTTTTTACCGTTGCTGTGACTGGTTCGTGCCCCACCCCTCACTGCTGCTAATGCTGTAAGGCGTACCGTGTTTCTCCCAGCTTTCCCACGGTGCTTCCTGACCACCTCCCGTCGACTCTTCAGATACTTCATTGAGCTCTCTTCCTGTTCTTTCTGCTTGTCTCTATGGCTTCATCTTCTAGTTTTCTGCTTTTTGCACTCCTCTTTCATTCATCGGATTACCTTGTGTGATTCTCTGTGCCTTGAGCATAACCACCATCGGCTTCTGTTTGGCCAAAGGACCAGGTAAGCCTTGCGTTCCAATGCCATCTAGCTGTTTGCTTGTGCCCATGACGCATCGCAATCCCATTTGTCGCCATCTGTTTCGCCAAACTTCCCCCCTCTTCCCAGCCTGAGCAATCCGTCCCCCGAGCTTTTCCGCAGCCTGCCACATGTCATTTCTTCGAGACAGACCTTCTTGACGGGCCATGTTGGCCTGCTTGCAGTAATCCTTCTCCCTTGCAGCCTTCATCCATGGCCATTGGGAGCAGAACGTGCAGAATAGGAGCCCAGACTTGACGAGACAGTATGGAGCCTAATACCAAGCTGCCAGCAGTGGGATGTGGCACACGGTGGCAGCAAAGCTAAAAGCTACGACACAAAGCCTCACCTTTCACACTACTCCTACTTCCACTTCGCGTTGTCCTCATTTCACTCCAAATCGCCCCTTCCTTATCAGGCACCGCCTGCTTTGCGGCCTTCACCGCCCCTTGACTCGTCCCTGCCTTCCTCCCGTTATCTCTCTGGCTCTTTCCTGGCGGCGGAACTGACGGCGGGAATGATCCTCAACACACCTTTTACTTTTTATTGTCTCGCCACGTACTCCCTCACCTTCTAATCTCGTCTTTCGGCTTATCCCACCCCCCAACTCGCCTTATCTTTAAGGCTGTGGTGTTTAAAAACCCCGTTCTGTTTCACTACATCTCTATACTCATAAGAGCATATCTCCCTTTATTTCCCTTCCTTATGTCAAGTTGGCATTGGCGTCCATCTTATACGAAATCCCTTCTGTTTTGGGCCTTCTGTTATTTTTTCTTGAAACTTAAGAGTCTGACTCAACTAAGCAGCTTCTCGCAACATCTCACATTACGTCGATCCTCCACTACATGTCTTGCTCTCCCATCAACAAGTCTTCATAATTACCAAAAATGCCTGCCGCAACTGCTCAGCAAATACCGGTTGTGCCTCCGCGCCCAGAAAGATCAGCGGACACTCCAAAGGTGCCACCACGCCCCATTCATCGAGCTCTCGAACGCTCTTTATCGCCAAGTAAAGACCGTTTTGCTCCGTCGCCGCTCAATGAGTCCCATTTTCTATCCAAGAGCCCCGGTGGAACTCTATCTTCCGGAAACGGTGGCTTCTCCAAGCTGCTGGGCGATTATACAGACCACAGCGGCTCCGTCGAGCTGCCTTCGCTCGGCCAAGAGGGCCTAGAGTACGCTGCTGTGGAAGAGCTGAGCTCCTCCAAGTCACAGGCTAGCAGCACTCGTGCGTCGTCTCCCGAGCACACCAGAACTGTGGGGGATGACGTCAAGCTTCACGCTCCGAAGCCGTCACTCCCAGCTTCGAGCGCCAAAGCGCGCGTGGCCACAGTAACGCGCACCGACAGCGAGAAGGCGGCCTCTTTTGGAATTGGGCTTCCCAGCGATATCGCTCACTCCCAGGTCACAAAGAAGAAGGCAAGCACTGCCAGCCAAGAGTTCTCCTCGGATGATGCCATCGAGGAGGACGAGCATGGTATTCCTGAGATCGGCATCCAGGTTCCGATGTACCCCAACGCCGGCGACGTCCAGGCCCCCTCACCGGCCGTGTTTGATGAGACCGGCGAGCCTCTGACCAAGAAGCGAAGCCACTCCAGCAAGCCCAGCTCTCGCAACTTTGTCGACCTGCCTCCTGGCAGCTACGGCCTACATGGCCACGGCGTCATTCCGTCTGACAGACTGGAGAAGGACTATTACAGCAAGCATCCTGAGTTGGCCCGGCTCGAGCGCACACCCCACCACTCAGACCGCGCAAAGGACTTCTCCAAGTCGAGCGCTGAACTCAATAAGATTGTGTATGAGACAGCCAGCCACGGCACAGGCGTTGGTAAGTGGACGTTGTGTGGATGCCGGTGGGGGACTGTAATTATATAACCCAGTTTCAGGTCGGTGTCCGCTGCTAATTCTAGCTCAATAGGCGCCCATGACATAAGCGGCACCCCTAGCGAGCAGGTCGGTTGGCAAGCTATAGAGTCAACTTCCCGCCCCGCATCAGTTGCACCCAAGGGGAAGTCGAGCAGCTTTGGCAGCCAGTCATCCGTAGCAGCATCCGCACCGAAGTCGCCTTCCTTTGCAACCCCCGAAATCTCCGTCTCTCAAGCGATCGAAGACTCCGCGCCCTCTACCATCCATGTCGACGACAGCAATCGGCGCAAGAGTGTGATGTTCACCGAGGATAACACTGCCGACGAAGAGTTTCAAAACGAAACGCCTATTCTTGCTCCTGACGAGGTTGCCAAAGACCCATCGGCCTACTTCCAGGAACCGGCCGTTGAGCCCGCTTTCGAGCGCCGCCTGAGCTCTTACGAGGAATCTACTAGCCGTCCGTCAAGCCGTCCGTCAAGCCGCCCGTCTAGCCGTCCGTCTAGCCGCCCTACAAGCATCTACAAGAACTCGCACATTCCCGAGGAATCAGAAGCAGTAGTGGAGGAAGAATACGAGCCGCTGTTTCCGAAGAGCGACGACCAGAAGGCCGAGAAACCCCGCTCGCTCTCATCCAAGTCACTCAACGGCGAGGAGGTGCCAGGCCGATTTCCTAGCCGTGATATCTGGGAGGATCCCCCAAGTAGCGCACTGTACACTGCCGAAGTCTCGACCCCGGATGTTCTAACCGAGACTGTCTCTTCGTCAAGTGTTCCAGACCGTGGTGAAACCCCTGCACAGGCATTTGCCAGACGCCAGGAGGAGCTTGCTGAAAACGAGCTCAAAGGAGCAGACACTTTCCTGGAGAACAGGAAACCACAGCAACATAGCCCCTGGCTTCAACAGGCACATCTGACCAAAGGAATGATGGGCGTCGCTAGCGCTGGCGCTGGCTCATCTGGCCTTGGGGGCAGCAGCAGTGGTATCCGGCGCCCGGCGATGGGACAGCGGTTTCCAAGCCGCGATGTCTGGGAAGATGCTCCTGAGAGCCTTCAGCTTGAGACCACCGTGTCCAATCCTCAGGATGAAGATACGTCCTCGCCAGTCGAAGCGGCAAAGCCATCCATCCCGAAGAGGCCTACCAGGAAATTGACTGATCCGGAGAAGGCATTACCGCTTGTTCCTGTCAGGCCGAAGCCAAAGATTGCGGCTGCAGCCTCTGCGGATGTGGCAGAAGTAGCGGAAGAGACCAGCCACACCAAGCCTATTGTTCCGGAAAAGTCCAAGCCTCAGATTCCAGCTCGTCCTGCAAAACAGCCGCAGCGTGTGGGCGCAGACAAGGGGTCAGAAGTTGCAGCCAAGCCCAAGCCGGCAGTTCCCGCCCGGCCTGTGGGAGGTAAGATCGCACAGCTGCAAGCGAGCTTCATGTCAGATCTGAACAAGAAGCTCAAGATCGGGCCGCAAGCGCCAAAGAAGGAAGATGGAGCCGGCCCTGCGGAGGAAGCCGCTGCCGAGGCCGAGAAAGCACCGCTTCTGGATGCACGCAAGGGCCGTGCCCGAGGACCCCAGAGACGTGCACCACGCTCAAGTCCCAGCCCTGCTGCTGTGGCGGCGACCGGCGCGGCCCCGGCGGCTGCTGCTTCAGTGCCCTTCCCGCTGAGTTTCTCTACAGCAACCACGCTGTTTAGCATCGACCCCGAAGAGGATGTGCTCAAAGTGCTTGGTAGCGATGTTACCACTGGCGTCGAAGCAGAAGTCAAGCCCGAGGAGCTGAAGGAGGAGGTGGAAGAAGATAAGATTGACAAGACAGAGGAGATTAAAGAGGCAGAGACGGCAGCGACAGAAGAGACGAAGCCAGCCATCGACGACAAGGCGGACGAAGCGGCCGAGGAGGTGGAGGCGGTAGCCCTAGAGGCTACTGATGAGAAGGCGGCCAAAGTGGACACGGAAGTGGACGCTGTTGTCGAGACTGACGCTGATGCTGTCGCAGGCGAGGCGGAGAAGGCAGTTTCGGCCGAAGAGGCAGCTTGAGGTTGTTTCTGATGCCGTTTGCATTGCATTGATTTGAAGTGTCATGAATAGATCGGGAGCATGGGTTATTACGGACAGTTCAAACCGAGAAAACCACAAAAGAAAAGGGAGTCCCAAAGACAGCCGTTATGTATGCATATACAACTTGACTACTTGGCTTTGTTGATTGGATCTTTTCGCTTTTTTTCCCTTCCTGCTCTTTCCCCCTTCTGCCCCCAGTCTGTTTAGCTTTCTGTTTTCGAGCATTATCGATAGCAAACTACCGCCGAGATGCAGACGGCTTATCCTCCGTCAGAACAGAGCCCTGAGCCGTCTGTAAGTTCGGTGGATGGCATGCACAGCGATGGTGATGACTGACCAGGCAGGATAAGTAAGCACTGCATCACTGGCGCTGCTCTGATACAATGGCCACAAAGGGCGATCAGCTGATCACGTGGAGGCATTGAAACTGCAACGATTGGTTTAAAATATTTTTTTCCAGCCCAAACGCTAAAACGCCAGTAAAAAAAAATGAGGACTGCGGCAATCCCAGTAGCTAGTTTAGATAACTAATCCAAGACCCAGTCTGCCAACACGGATATCATGGACACGATATTAACAGATATTACCTCCCGCCAATCACATTTTCATACGCCAGCTTCTGGTGGGTGCCTCTGCTGCCTCTCATCTGGTTCCTTACTCCTGTTCCACGCTGATGAGCGTCTTCGATTCGAACGCCTTCTTGGCGATCTGAGCCAGTGCCTCGTAGTCGCCACTCATATCGCACATCGACCGGAAGACGCCGTCCGCGTTGCTCATTAGCTGCCACGGGTGACCAAACTCCACCAGCGTGCCTCGGTCTAGCACCAGCACTTTGTCGTAGTCCGCAATAGTCTGCAGCCGGTGCGCAATCGTGATGATGGTCGACGTCAGCTCGCGGATCGTGTCCTGGATCTTGGCATCCGTAGCGTAGTCGATTGACGCCGTGGCTTCGTCCATCAGCAGCACGCTAGGGTTTTTCAGCATCGCCCGCGCAAGACACAGGAGCTGCCGCTGCCCCTGGGACAGGTTCGTGCCCGATTCCGCCACCGACGAAGACAGGTCTAGAAAGACGTTCTTGTTCGTCGACGACAGAGGTGCCGGCGCATCCGACTCGTTGTTGCTGTTGCTGCTGCTGCTGCCTTCCACAGCATCGGGCGCCGTTCCGACTGTCTGGCCAGGGAGCCGCTCGTCTGGCCCGATCAGCTGTACGCGACGCAGTGCGGCAAAGATCTCGTCGTCGGTATATCCGTTGAACGGATCCAAGTTGCTGCGGATCGTGCCCATGAAGAGCGTCGGCTCCTGCGGCACAATGGTGATGGCCTCGCGAAGGTCCCTCAGCCCGATCTGGCCAATGTCGATGCCGTCGATGAGCACCTTGCCCGTCTCCGCCTCGAGCGCGCGGAACAGCGCGAGGGCCAGCGAGCTCTTGCCGGCGCCAGTGCGGCCGACAATGCCCACCTTCTCGTGCGGTGCGATGTGGAATGTCAGGTGTCGCAGAACCGGGTCGAGGTCTTCTCGGTATCGCGTCGTGTAGTCCACAAACTCGACGGCACCCTGGCTCGGCCAGTTGGCCGGCGGCCGGCAGTCCTCCACAACGGCTGCTGCCTCCTGCTCAACCTCGAGGTACTCTTTTATGCGCTCAACCGAATTCATGTTCTGCTCGTTCATCGCATACAGCCGCACCAGCCATAGGATGTTCTCTGCGAACCCAATGGCATAGCTCAGCGAGATGCCTGCGGACCCGGCATCGATCACACCCAGGCTCAGAATCACAAACACGCCGGCAAAGAAGGACACCAGGTTGCCTAGCAGGTCCGTCCGCAGCGAGAGCCAGCGGTTGGCCGCCCACAGATAGATGAAAGGTCGAAGCTGCGCGTTAATACGCTCCAGGTTGTCGCGCACGAAGCGGCGCTCATCGCCGTACGCCCGGATAGTCGTGACGCCCGACAGCGTCTCGCCGAACTGTTGGAACAGCGGGCTGCGCTGCACCGATTCGAGCCGCTTCAGGTCGCGCGACGAGCACAGGTAGAACTTTCCCAGGAAGACATACAGCACCGTGATGAATAACGCTGCAATCAGGAATTCCGGAGTCACCATGGCGATGAGCACAATCGTGATGATGATGCCGAGCGTGCATGTCATCACGCTGATCGCCACCGGAGCCACCTCCTGATCGACGGCCTCGAGATCTTTGCTAAACCGGTTCATCATCTGGCCAAGCGGCGTCACGTCGAAGAACTTGAACTTGGAAAAGGACACTGCGTGCATCAGCTCGTCGTGCAGCTTCCATGAGGCAGTCAGCGAGCCAAAGAATATCCAGATGTCCCGAACAAACGCAAACACAGATCCGGCAATACCGATAATAGCCAGGATCAGAAGATAGTATTGCACATTGACTTGGGGATCCATGGCTGACGAGAGTGCCGAGTCGGCCTGCAGGACAGTCGAGTTCTTGGGCATCCACGTCTGCGAAACCGTAGCCAGATAGGACGCCGTATCAGGCGAGATGACGTGCTGGGCCATGGACCGAGCGTATATCGAAGGCTGTCGCCCAAGGCCGGTGGCCATGGACACCGTGGAGTTCCAGATTGCTGCCCCGACGTCAGCGGTCTCCTCCGTGTACTGGTTCGCCCATTGCTTGATCCACAGATTGGACGCGACAAGACTGAACTGCTGCGTGGAAAAGACGAGCACGGCAATGACCCAGAACCACCAGGAGCCCATGGACGTGAAGTACAGCTTCATGACAGACCACTTGACGGCTCCCGTCGACTTCGTCTCGTCCGAGAAATCTTGCTTCGCGGCGGCTTGCTTGGTCCGTTCGGCTCTATTTCCGCTAGGCAGGGACGGGTCGGTAGCTCCGCCGTCGTCCACGAGGGTTCCGTTCGTCCTGTTCTCAGCCTCATCTCCGACGCTTGACGGAACACGCGATGGGATCCGTGAGATGGTGGCGGAGCCCGGGAGCGATTTCACCTGCACCTCCTCGCCGAACTTGCCGGCATCAATGAGGTCCTGCGTCGGGCCGTGGTCGCTGATGCGGCCATTGTTCAGAATGACGGCGTAGTCTGAATGAGGAACACAGAGAGAAACGTTATGAGTGACTAGAATGCAGGTGCGGCTGCGCATCAGCGGCCCCCGAATGCAGTTGTTGAAGATCCACTGGGCCGTGTGCGAGTCGACGGCGCTGAGACAGTCGTCCAGGAGCAGATGCCGGGAATTCGAGTAGAGTGCGCGAGCAAGAGAAATGCGCTGCTTCTGGCCGCCCGACAAAGTGATGCCCTTCTCGCCCACAAGCGTCTCGTCGCCGTTGTCAAGGGTTTCGTGGATGTCGTGCTCCAAAGCACAGGCCACAATAACATCGCGGTAACGCTGCTCGTCATACTGAGACGAGAACAAGATGTTCTCCTTAATAGTTCCGTTGACTAGCCAAGCCTGCTGTGCGACATAAGCACACGACTCTGCAAGTCCCGTCTCCGGGTCCGGACGGATATCCTCGCGGCTGCGGCCTCCAGGAAGGAAAACGCGGCCGTTGATCAGAGTCATCTCTCCCAGTAGAGCCATTAGCAAAGATGTCTTCCCCGAGCCCGTAGGCCCCGTAATCACGTTCAGCTTGCCGATCTGGAACTCCAAGTTCAGGTCCATCAGGCGGAAGGCCGTAGTGCCATCGTTGGCGACGACATCTTTGCCGCCCCAGATGAAGCTGGCGCTGTTCCGGAATCCGATGACGCGCTCGCCAGTGCTTTCGTCAATGTTGTCCTCGCCCAGCTGGACGAACTTCTCCGTCTCCTCCTCGGACAGGAACTCTTCGATACGGTCGATAGAAACTCGGGACTCCTGGACGTGAGCGATCATGTCTCCGAGCTGGTCGAGCGGGTACCGAAGCAGCATGAACAGCGAAATGGCCGTGAACGCGACGGACGGGTATAGCGGCTTCTGCTCGATGACGGTGTAGACGAGGAAGCAGAAGAAGGTGATCAGGATGGGCACAGTGTTCCATATGGCCACAGCGCACGCCCAGATGGTGTAGCGGGTGCGCAAGGCGCGAAGCTCGGCACGGCGCTTCTCGTCAACGATCTTACCAAAGCGAAGCTCCCAGGCAAAGTACTTGACAATACGAATATTCTGCAGCACCTCGTTGGTGGTCTGGATCCGCTTGTCGGTAGCAGCCATGATCTTCTTTTGCGTGGAGCTGAAGCCCTTGGCAAAAGCAATATTGACGGGGAGAAGTGCGGCCATGACGATGAAGCCGGGGATCGCGCTGAGGCCCATCACGCGGTAAAGGAGACAGACGGAAACGATAAGCTGTGTCGGTGCGGAAGCGACGAGATAGTGCAGATAGGCCGTAACCTCAGAGACTTTGAAGCTGTCAACAGACATGAGATTGATGATGGTACCAATATTGGCCTGCTCGTCCTGGCTAGCTGCCTCCGCACTGTCGCTAGGGTTCTTGCTAGCACCATTTGCTGCGCTCGTAGCGCTGTCTTTCTGCTTCGGCGAAAGGCCCAGCTTGCTCTTGATGGAAGCTATCCAGCCCTTGGCTTTGGCGTTTGCAGCATCCTTGGTGTTGCCGCTACCTAGAACGGAGTCGCTGCTGGTAGCGGCTTTGCGACGAAGAGCCTTGGCATAGATCTCTCCCACGAGGATGGCGCGGATGTTGATGCAGATTTTGCGGCCTACCCAAAGAGCGCGATTGTCACCTACAGCACGCACCAGGTCTGTGGTGGGCAAGAGAATGACATAGAGCCAGAGGACGTTGATGGGCACGTCCTTTGGATCCTCGACGTATTCGAGGATTGCCTTCAGTAGCATGGTTGGCGCAAACGTGAAGATGCCGGATATGATGGCCCAGCCAGCCTGGACGGCCAGGCTCCCCTTGAAGTGGAGAAGCAGATGGACGGCTAGGGATGTCCGTTTCTGTATTTGGCGGTAGTGCGCAAGCACGGCAGCAGCCTTATCCTTGGGATCCAAGTTCCAGATTCTGCCCATCTCCAACGGCTGTCGGTAGCCGTCCCAAACGATAGGGTCGACCCAAGCAAACGTGTAGTGGGAGAACAAGGAGGCAAGGCTCTCCCGCGAAGGTGGCACGCCGTCCTCCCACTCAAGAATCACGGTCTTGTTGCCCTTGCGAGTTGTGATAGCCATGGTGAAGAGGAGTGAAGTCAGGGCGAACTCGACAATGACCAGAACCTTGACAGTCTGGGAGGTTGGGTGGATCAGCACAGAGCGGCAGACGGCTATGCCAAAGAGCCATTGCAGGGCATAGATAGTGGCAGTGTGGTTCCAGAGATGCGGAATGCGCCACTGAGTCTTGACCAGCACAAGACGAAGCGTGACTAGCACAAGGGCGTAGATCCAGGTAAGCAGCCCAATGACGGCAGCAAGGATGCCTCGGCCCGCCTCGGGAACGCCGTCACGACTGCCGCCATAGGCCCCCGTAGCAAAAGCGACGGAATTTACGGCGACAAGGCCAGCAATGGCGAGGCCTTCGACAATGGTAGACAGAGTCTGGCCAACTGGAGTGTCGACCTGAACAACGGAGCCCTTGGTGGTTGTGCGAGCAAGTGTGTAGTGGCCAGTGTTGATTGAAAGGCCGTCGTCGTCATCGTCCACATCGTCTGTCAGGCGATTCGTTGCAGCGACTGTCTCGTCCTCGCTATCAATCAGGTCTGCTGGAGGCAACGCGGTATGGTCAATGCCTGTTCGGAGGGCCTGGTACTTGGTGGTCCGTTTTAACTTGACAGCGCGCAGAAGAGTCTGTGAGAGGACGACAAGGAAGGAGATGGCGATAATAATGGCCGGAAAGAGGGTCTTAAGATAGCTTGAGCGCGGCAGAGTTAGATTGCACGAATTGTGATGCAGTAAAAGACTGTGCTCCTCAAGGTGCAGGACCGAACTCACTCTCTCTGGAAGCAGACGGTAAAGTCGTCCACGCGCCAAATCGGCCACGAACACGACGGCTGCCCCATGTTGCCTCTTCTTTGGTGGGATAAAGGGTAGAGGGCAGAGGAATTACGACCAGCTGGAAGGAGACCCCATAGGCCAACAAGAGAAAAAAAAGGTGGAAAGGTTTGGTCGCCGCAGAGCCTTTTGACAAGAAAGAAAAACACGCAGTCGAGAAA
>JRUC01000205.1:0-30690 GCA_000806385.1 Leptographium procerum
CACCTCAACCACAACCAAAAGCACAACCGCAACCACCGCGTCTCGGGCCTGCAGGCATCTTATCACCGTAGCAAAGGTTGGCACACCCCCGACCGCAAGTCGCGCTTGGTGCCCTTCCTTGTGTTGTCGTCGTGGCTGACGGGTTGTTACATTGGTTCTCTTTGTTGGCCGAGACAGCCCGGGAAACGAGAGAGCGTGAGAGGTTTGTGGGCATGGTTAGTATGCTCCGTCTGCTCTCGTCTGGCCATCCTGAGAGGGGAACATCGTATATTGCTTCTTATCTCGTACTCCGTAGGAGCTGGGAGACAAAGTGCTACCAACGAGTACGTCGTAGCATCGAGAAAACAAAAATACAATTTTTAAAATAAAATAAAAAGCGTCGCCGGCACCAGCGATCGTCAAACACCTGCTGCATCTGCTCTCGTAACCCATCTTACAAAGGAAAGAAAATAGTGAATACATTTTGATGCATGATGTGTTCTCGGACCATCTCCTAGCTGCCTCTCCACTCTTACTTCTTAGCGGACACGCAAATCGCTCACCGCCTCTTTTTAGAGCCCGCTTGCATATTTAGGACACATAAGTACGGGATGCTAACTTTACGGAAAGCGGGAGCGGAACAAATAAATAATAAAAAGGGGGGAGGAGAGGCGGAAAAACGGGCAATCTATCACTCGCTGTACGTCGTAGTCTCTCCTCTTTAAGACAGAAAAAAAAGCCACCGCGCGGAGCCGCTCTGAAAACAAAAATAAAAGAAGGGCTGTGATAGCTGCTTGGCCACGCTGGTAATAGCTATTGGTCTGGCAGCAGCAGCTGCTCGTCTCCTGCGGTGGTGCATCGTAGGATTACTGCTGACGGCATCCAGAGTGTGACGGGAGAGAAGAGCATCAATAAAGGACAGCACGACAATTAACAACACCAGTTGTAGCCTTAGCGATGACGAGACTCTTAGTGCCGCTTTTGGCTCGAGGGAGTACTCGTACTTATCACAGGCCGTTGTGTCCCTCTGTTTAGACACACGCACACACACACGCAAAAGTATGCACTGCTAGAGGATGTGCTGTTGTTGCTGCTTTTTTCTGTCTTGGTTACATCCCAGTTTCTTGTAAGAATATCGCCCAACTACCACATGTAAGAGGGGGTGTGGAAGCAGGATAGGATCCGTTTCTGCTTCCTCTCTGCCGGCAGCTCTCCGCCTTGTAGCCATCTGACTCACTAGTTTTTTATTTATTTGTTTGGGGGGAGGGGGGTTGTTTTGCTTTTTCGGCATCCTCCGCTAAGACGGTTCTGCTCGTCTGGACCGCCATCTGGACCGACCATCCGCCAGGCCGCGAAAGCCGTCTATCTGCACCTTGCGCGTGGCTAGGTCAACGGCGAAGGCGAGTGCCTGCTGCACGTTGGCGTCATCCAGGTTCCACGCCGTTGCCGGCTGCAGCCTGTCATCGGCTTCTGCTTCTGCCTCTCTGTGGCAGGCCAGCTTGTAGAGGATGCCGGCCACAAACGTATCGCCAGCCCCGACTGAACTAGTAACAGGGTCAAGATGCTAGTCAGCATACAACGTACGATTTCCTTTGATTTCCTTTCCTTTTTTTCCCCCTTATTCGTTTTTCGCTTTTTTGGTCACTTATTTTAACATGCAGTGGGAAAGGGCAACTGATCATACTCGACCACTTTTGATGCTGGCAGTGACAATGGAACAGGGTTGATAAAGACGTGTGACCCGGGACAGGCCAAGGCCGACGCACCCTGGGCGCCCCATGTGCAGAAGAGCAGTTTTCTGGCGAGAGACATCAAGAGGTCAGGGAGGAAACCAATCATGAAAATAAAAAGGAAAAGGGAAGAGGGAAGAGGGAGAAGGAACGAGCTCTTACGCTCGAGGCAGCGCCGCCACCTCGCCGCGAAGACAGGCCTCGGCGTCTGCATATCCTTGAGCCTGGCGATAATAGTCAGCTTCAGCGTGTCATTGGCCTCATTCCCCTCTTTTTTGTCTCTCTTTCTTTCTTCTCTTTCTTTCTTGAACTTCTTCTTGTTTCACGATCGCTCGTGCCCACTTGCACTGTTTTCCCTCTCTCTCACCTGCGCCCAGAGCTTGGAGTAGAACACGACGTCTGCCTCGGCGGCTAGCTCGCGCAGCCCCTGCCGTTCGGGATTTTCTAGCTCGACGCTGACCACGAGGGCGGAGGCTAGTGTTGGTGGTGATAGAGATGGTGATGATGTTGTCATGCCCAGCGTCTGGCGGAGGTGGCGGATGCACGCCAGGGTGACGCCGGGGATACGGCCCTCAAAGTGCCACCATGTAGTGGCGGTGGTGGCGGTGGTGGTGGTGGTGGCAGAAGCAGTGCTAAACGCTGACACGATGGTGGCAAACTCGTCGGCTGTCATGTCTGGCAGCCTGTTGTCGTTGACGCTGGTACGCGAGCCCGTGGCCGCCGACCGGAAGATGTAGCAGCTGGCCGGCGAGAGGTGGCCTTCGCGGTAGAGGCAATGCTCGAAGTGGAGGAAGGGCTGAGCAAGGGCAGGGCCAGAAGCAGAGGCAGTGGCAGAGGCGGTGGCAGAGGCAGAGGCAGAGGCAGAGGCAGATGACGGACGGCCAAACGAGTTCAGGATCGTCCGGGTCGCCGGTGAGTCGGCTGCGGGTAGACTAGAGATGAGGTAGGCCGTGACATTGCGGTCCGTGCCAGGCTCTCGCCGCCGCACCCGTCCCTCGCCTGCTTCGTCCTCGTCCTTGTCTTCGTCTTCGTCTCCTCCCTCACCTCCCTCACCTCCCTCACCTCCCTCATACCCCCCCTCGACCAGCTGCTGCAGCACCTCGAGCGCGTTGGGACAATTGCCGCCACGACGGACCTGGATGCTGGTGGCCCGCAGCTTCGTGTCCTCTTCGGGGTAGTGAGGGACGCTGTAGACGGGGGCAAGACGTCAGATGGACGAGTGGCTAACCGCCGTGTGTGCTTTAACTGGCAGCTGCTGCGGTGTGTCTCCTCCACAGTTCAAACTGGAGGGCCGGCTTGCTTGTCCTGCCCTGCTACTCCTCGACATGCCTGCCTCAAGACACGCACACAAATTCAAAAGAAACACATACCTGATAATCGTGTCGAGGTAGCAGGCCCCAACGAGGATGAGCTGCCTCATACCTGTAAGTTGTAGCTGTAGCCGTTATGGCGAGAAGAAACGTAGACTTCCAGCTATGACCAACAGCAGATGGTTGCGATAATTGCGGTCATAGCTTCCCTGCTACGGTTATCTAGAGCTTGCTTGCTTGCTTTGCGCTCCTGCCGTTTTGGGGAGCTGGGCTAACTCCGCCACGCCGGCAAATCGTTTTGCCGCAGCGGAATGGTCGAGTGTGTTGCTCTCTTTCCTCGGACAGTCCAAGCCAGACTTAACAGTAGTGATGTGTTCCAAAACCAGAACTTCTATTGTTTTATAAAGCTGCTCGGTTACGCATCCTGCCTGCCACACATAAAGCCATGAAGTGAACCCATAAAAATTCGCATATCATCAAGCCAGGTTAGGCCAGGCCGGCCCTGAAACCCAATTCGGCACCTGTTTCCCCTTTCATCTTCCCACTCTCTCCTCCAGAGCTATGTGCGGTAGTCGCCGTTGATGGTGACGTATTCGTGGCTGAAGTCGCAGGTCCAGTACGTGGCCTCCTGGTCGCCGGTGCCCAGCCGCACGAGGATCTCGAGGTCCTCCAGGGCCAGGATGTCGGCCGCGCGGGCCTCGTCGACCGCCTCGGGCTCGCCGTCCACCAGCAGCTTGAGCTCGGCCGAGCCGTCGCTGGGGATGAAGGAGACGCTGGTGCGATCGGGCAGGATGGCAGTGGCGGCGGCGGCATCGGCGGCGGCGTCTACCTCGCCAGGACCAGGGATCAGCGAGTAGCCGGTTGCGCACAGGATGCGGCCCCAGTTGGCGTCGCGGCCGTAGAGCGCCGTCTTGACCAGTGGCGACCGCGCGATGGTCGAGGCCACGCGGCGGGCGGCGGCGGCGCTAGCCGCCGCGGTGACGCGCACGGTGACAAACTTAGTGGCGCCCTCGCCATCGCGCACGACCAGCTGGGCCAGGGCGGCAGCGAAGTCGGTTAGGACGGTGCGGAAGGCGGCGTAGTCGCTATCTTTCTCCGTTGCTTCCGCCGCCACCTCGTGGCCGCCAGCGGCGCCGTTGGCCAGCAGGGCGACGGTGTCGTTGGTCGACGTGTCGCCGTCGATCGTGATGCTGTTAAACGAGCGGTCGACGGCGTGTCGGAGCAGCCCCGGCAGCACGGCCGGCGCCAGGGGCGCGTCTGTTGCGATGACGCCCAGCAGCGTCGCCATGTTGGGGTGGATCATGCCGGCGCCCTTGGTCGTGCCGGCGATGCGGTACTCGATGTCCGGCGACGACGGCAGCCGGAACGTCCGCGACAGCAGCTTCGGGAACGTGTCTGTCGTGCAGATCGCCCGCGCAAACGTCAGCCAGTGGTCGTGCGATGCGCCTAGGGCGGAAAAGGCCGCCGGCACACCGTCCGTAATCTTTTTAATAGGGAGTCTTGGACAGTTAGAGAGAGAGATAGAGAGGCAGAGAAGCACACACACCACACACACACAAAAAAAAACACACAAACAGAAGACGCTCACCTCTGCCCAATCACTCCCGTGCTCATGACAATCGTTCCATCCGCTGCATTTCCCGTGCAGTGGTCTGCTGCCTGCGCCATGGCGGCCGCGTCCTCCAGGCCGCCTTTGCCGGTGACGGCATTGGCGCAGCCTGAGTTGATCAGCACGGCCTGCACCCGGTTCTGGGTCCGACGCAGCAGCTCTCGGCTGAACGTCACCGGCGCCGCCTGGAACTTGTTCTTGGTGAACACCGCCGCCGCTGCGCACGGCACGTCCGACACCATCAACGCCAGGTCCGGCTTGGTGGTGTTACCCGGCTTCACGCCGACGACCACGCCGCCTGCCCGGAAGCCCTGTGGGTATGTGCCGCTGGTTGGCACATACTTCTTCTTGGCCTCGGGAATGGCATTGCCAGCCGGTGCCGAGTATGCGCGAGACCAGCAGAGCTGCTGTCTAGTTCGGCCACTGACCGTCGTCCTCTTGAGCATCGGGGCTGCAGCCCGGCTCCAAGCTGCCTTGTGAGCTGTGCTTGCCATTGGATTGCAAGAGAAGAAGAAGAGGAGGAAGGGGAAACAGGTGAGTATCTCTCTTCTGCTGTGTATGGGCCGCCGTGACGCCAGACGAAGAAACCCCTTTTGCGGGCTGCTGTGTGTTGTGACGTGCTAGGATCCTCTCAAAGCTTTTGCTGTGTTGCTTTGCTAGCTTGGCCCAGCGCGGGGATTTTAGTGGTGGTTGAACAAGCAATTGACTCACTAAGCGAGTGTAAAATTTATCTGGGCGAGACCGGCCGTATTGATCGAGCTGCAACAAAAAACCTTCAGCCACTATCCAGTCACATGCACTCAACTTTCATTGGCGTCGTTGATGGCAGGCACGAGTTGGAAGCCTCCTATTCTATGCAGTAAATGCATATAATATAAGCTAGAAAATAAGGAAGCTACATGGAGTGTTCTTGCCCACAAAGGGTCCTATCGCTGCTTCTGCATGTGGCTGCTGCCAATATTATTGCGTAGTTGGAGCTCTGAAATTTTGGGCCTCGTTTTAGTTGAGCCTCTAAATTTTCTTCCCCAGGACACCGATAATCGCACAGCGCCCACAATAAAGCTGAAAAGAGGAAATACAAATACTGAAAGCAGCCAACCCGGGAAAGCTCACGCCCCCCATGGTCCAATACGCCTTCACGCCTTGGCGCAACAGCCGCGAGCTGCTCGCCGTCCGGCGGCAGTTCTACCCCGATCTCGTGGACGGGAAGCGAAAGAAAACCGCCGACTCCCGCGAGGCTGCCCTGCAGGCTACCCAGCAGTCCGCGCCGCACCGGGCCGGGCAGCAGTCTGCCGTTGCCCGCGTCTCCGTCTGGATGCAGCGCGGCCACTGCCCGCACATGGTCGAATCGACGGCGCTGCTGGTGGCAGCCGCGCTGAGCGACTCCGCCGAGTCGCCAGCCGCCCGCATGGCCTCGTATGCCGTTCGAGCGGCCTACGCAGCCGCCTTCAGCCGCTTCGTCACCGGCCTGCTCGACGGCCAGCAGGACCGCGCCCGCAAGCTCAGCATGTACAGCTTGGCGCGGGCCATCGGCCTGCCCGCCGCCTTTGTCGAGCTGCGCCACCAGGCCACCCACGAGTCGCTGCCGTCGCTGGCCCGCCTGCGCGCGGCTGCGCGCCGTGCCCTGCTGTGGATCTGGCAGTACTACTGGATGCAGCTTGGACCTGTCGGAACGGCAGCAGATGCGGCCAGAGCGGAGGCGGCAGAGGTGGAAGAGGCGGCAGCGGCAGGAGTGCTGGGTAGCGAGCCTGCGACGAAATTGGCGGTCAGGGACTCCACAGAATCCGTAGGAGAGAACCTGCCCGCAGTCCAGAGCGAGGAGGCCCGCGACACTGACCGGGCGTGTCGTGAGGCCGTGCTGGGATACGTGGACGATACGGCGGCAGCAGCAGAGGCTGCGGCCAAGACGGGAACGAAGACGCCACAAGCAGACAGCGCAGACTGGGAACTGCTCGCCGGCTACATCCAGACCTGGGGCGAGGCCCGCGTCTTGTCGGTGCTGTCCGCCGTGTCGCCGGCCGACGGCAACAATAGCCGCACCCGCGTGCTGCGGTGCATACGTCTTTCACAGATGATATTACAACACGGAAAAAATAAGCCACAGTCGAAGCCAAAGCCAAAGCCAAAGCCACGACCAGACGAGAGAAGCCAGGTGCAGCTGAAGCTAGAAGAACAGAAGAGGTGGACTCCTGACAACGTCGACTTGGATGACATGCGAGCGACGCTGGAACGAGGCCGGCAGGCACTCTACCGGCCTCATACCGACGCAACAGATGGAGAGAATTGTATGGATGACGGAGACAATGAGCAAGACGGCGAAGATGATGCCATGGTCGTGGACAGCTTAGAGGCGCCGGCAGAGCAAGAGCCAGAGACACCAGCTCCCCGGCCACAATGGACACGATACGAGGGCGATTGGAAACCAAGGCCCATCGGAGTCGTGTAGACTCTGGAAGAAATCTTAAAGAGTATAGATCAAAATGCAAGCAAGCGAGGAGGAGCTCTGCTCCCAACAAACCACATCGAATCACGTGATAACATTACAGTGCATACATAGCGCATGACGATATTCTATCGATCACTGATAATTACTACTCCTCATCCAGTCGTAGCCTTTGCATTAGAAACCCAACTCCGCTGCTATTGCTACCATCGCGAAAAGCAGCACACCAAATGATAGCAGCACGCTTGATCCGGCCGTTTGCAAAGAGTTCCACGTACAGTTTAAGAACTACGGTGAGTTTGTGTGCAATTGATTCGGCAGCTCTCTCCGTCTTGCAAGCTGGCCGTCCGCTGACAGCGTCCCGCTCTTCCCCACCACAAGCAGTTTGCACTCCGGCGCAAGATGCATATCCAGTCTATTCCCATGTGTAGGAGAGCTCTATTTCACATCACTGAGACGGACGCTCGCTCTGTCCTCAAACAAGAGGCTCTGACATTCTCTTCCGTTCTAGGGGTTGGCACCGGCGACAACTATGCCTATCTACTCGTCGATGACAAATCCAAAGATGCCGTCATCATCGATCCGGCCAGCCCAGATGAGTGCGTGATGCTGTCTCCCAATTTGATATGTTTATATCGCCTGCCATGCAGAGCTCCCGTACTGGGTCTGACACAAGTGTCAGGGTCGTGCCCGTACTGAAAGACGCCATCCAGGCCGGCAAGATCAACCTGACAGCCATCGTCAATACGCACCAGTAAGTTTGGGGGACATACAAAAGAATGGCTTGTTTTCCAGCAGCTGCAGCAGCTAACGTTCAGCCAGTCATCGGGATCACGCCGGAGGAAACACCAGCGTGGTACGTCTTCGCGAGATGAGCAAGCACATTTACTGCTGGGTGGCATATCTGACTTTTGGTTTGTATTTCGCCACAGCGCAAACAACTCGGCCTCCCCGACCTGCCCATCATCGGCGGGAAGGACTGCACGGCCGTGACTCGCACGCCGCCGAACGGCGAGGTGTTCAAGCTCGGCAGCATCGCCATCAAGAGCATCTACACGCCCTGCCACACCCAGGACAGCATCTGCTGGTTCGTGCAGGACGGCGACGACAAGGTCGTCTTCACGGGCGACACGCTGTTCCACGGAGGTGAGAAAGAGAGAGGAGAGGATGGGGAGTCTGAAACTGTATCCATTCGCACGCATGCTCACTTTTATCATCCTCCTAGGCTGCGGCAGGTTCTTCGAGGGCACTGGCCCGGAAATGCAAAAGGCCCTGAACGTGACACTGGCTGCGCTGCCGGGCGACACGCGTGTTTTCGTATGTCGCTAGCGTTTCTTTTTCACGACCTCCTCCCCTTACTGTCACGATGATATATTCTGACTTGGAAAGCCCGGTCACGAATACACAAAGGCAAACGCCCAGTTCGGGCTGTCCGTCCTGCCCAGCGAGGCCGTTAAAAAATTGTTGGACTTTTCCATCGCCAACACAGAGACTCAAGGCCGCTTCACCATTGCCGACGAGAAGGTATGTTTCGTGAAAATAAAAAAGACCTTTATAACTTTTTTGAGCTATAGCTGACGTTTCTTTTAGGCTCACAATGTCTTTATGCGTGTTGACGTACGGTCTACTACTCTATTCAACATTCCCGCCCCATTCTCTAATTTTTCTTGCGGTGAGCTCTACTAACCGCACATAGGATCCCATCATCCAAAAGGCAACAGGCGAGACGGAGCCCAATGCCGTCATGACAAAGCTCAGAGAGATGAAAAACAGCTTTTGATAAATATTTTCAAGTATTGGCAAAACAAAACATTGTATTTCTTAAAATATATATATATATTGGTATCTGAATCAGTATGTTTCCCATCAGGCACAGTTCGCCCAGCTCGCTGAGGAGATTTTGGGTGAGTATCGACTTTGAGGGAAACTCGAAACGAGTTCAATATTGCTTCTTTGTCCACACTTGCGCGCCATGGGAGTTTTATATATATAGACGGCAAGCTCTAGCATTATGAAAAAGCGTATAATTTTGGGGTTACGCAGGTGGAGGAAAGGGAGGAGATTGAAAATTGGATTGAGGAAACAACAAAACAGAGAAAAAAAAGCAGATGGTGCTGTCGCTGTTTTCATCGGCAAGCAATTACCACCTGCTTCCTTACCTTGTGATATCCTTCACCAGCATTGATTATTGTGATCCCGATTCGGGGAGTAGCATCTGCCTTTTGGAGCAAAGCTTGCTGGTGAATGTTGGTTTGTGAGAAAGAAAGAGAGAGCAGAGCTGATTTGAAGAGGAAAATTTTCAATTTATGGTGGATATTCTGTGGTCCGGAATAGGTTTGGCGTATACTGACTAATCCTGTAATTCACCGAAAAACTGGGGTTTCACGATATGCTCGTAATGGAGGAAAAAAAAATTCCTTGGCCGTGCAGTCTTGTCATATACCTTTTTCGTCTTGCCGTCCTTGCATCCCCCCAAACTATTTCGCATCGAACCCTCCGCACCACCACTCCACAACGCAGAGAAATGGCAAATAGCAGCTCGCAGACGTCGGCCAGCGGCCAGTTCCAGGCTTACTACCTGCAGCGCGCCACCGTCGAGCTCGCCGAGGACCTCGACGCGCTGCGAAACGCTGACGACTTTGCCATGTCGGCCGGTAGGACCAAGGCGGCAGCGGCAGCAGCAGCAGCAGCAGCAGCCTCTGGAAACAAAAAAAACGGGAGCGGTAACAGTGTCAACGGAAACGGCACCACCGCCCCAGCGGCCACCTTCGACACACCCCTGCAGATGCTGATCGAGGCGCTGCGGCAAGGCGCCGAAATGTTTGGTGCCGAAGACCAGAAGCGGGTGGTGGCCGGGGCGGCGTCTCGCGACGACGACGACGATGATGACGATCATTATGACGACGAGGCCGACGGCCAGAAGAAGAAGAAGAAGCCCTAGAGTTTTGAGTTTTTTTTTCTTGAATTTCACGGGGGAAGATGGGAAGCAACGAAACCAGCAGAACCGCCAAGAGCAGCAGGAGCAGCAAAGGATTGGAGAGAGACCTGTTGGACACAAGAGAGAAACATGTCCCAGGCAACGACTACTTATTTTTCGGCTCTTTTTGCGGCTGCTCTTTATGGCAGCGACCAAGGGAGGCCTTGCAGTACATCGCCCTCTTTGGTAGACGGCCATCGTTTGGTATGCGAACTGCAGAAGGAGGCAGAGCTGCCGCAACGCTATCTATCACAAAGAACGCCTGCTCTCGATTTGTGAGGCTTACGGATGGGCCAGCCAAGCAGGAAAAGGGTGTATCCCTGACGACGCACTCTCCTTGCGAGCCACTGGTAGCACCTGTGCTGGGATTTCTGACCTGTGCCAGGCTTTTTGTAAAGCATGTCCGCCGACAAAGCGGAGGAAAAGCTGCTGCTGCTGCTTGGCGACATGCACGCGATACTCGATACTTGTCACTCGATGCACTTTGCACGATGAACAGTAATGCTGTGCAAATACCTATTAGTTTTCTATTTGGTACTCCCGGCTCCATTGACCAAAATTAGATATGGGGTATAAAAGAGAAGAAAAATGGGTATCTTGATGTCGACTCGAATCAGAAAAAAAGCAAATGCCCGAGGGATATCTAAGGAAAGAATAAGAAGAGGAAAGTCCCGAGAAACGACCGGGAGAAAAGCAAAAATTAGACACCACTGATCTGTCGTCCCATTATCATGCCGAAAAGTCGCATTTCATTACTCTGATCACCGTTGTTGAGGTCGTTGAGTGCATTCGTTGTTGTTGAGTGAATTAGGAGAGCCGGTAGGAGCCGGCCGGCCGGCCCAGCTCTTTGCGGACCGCCCAGCCCTTGAGGGCGATCAGCACGAGGACCCAGGCCATCAGCATGGCCACCAGGCCCATGGTCACAGTGAACATGAACATGGCGTCGAGCTTGTAGTAGATCATCCCGTTTACCGTGTCGGCGCTCTGTTCGGCGTTAGCTTCTGTCTACCCTGCCATTTGCTTTGCTCCCGCTTCTGGAGAAACTTACGCTTGCCATGAAAACAATGCCGCCAGCGATCAGCCCGAAAGAAGCAATCAGCTCCGTGGGCGGCCGCGACGGAAGAATGGACGTGGGCGGCCGCAGGTAGATGATGACGTAGGTGAGGCCGCGGGCAACGGCAGCAGAAGACAGGAGGTTGCCCCACTGCCTGTGGATCATGCTGGAGATCTTGGTTGCTTGCGTGTGCGAGCTCATCATGGAGCCCAGCAGCATGATGACAAGGGTGGGAATGGGGTTGATGGAGAACTCGTATTGCGGCGGCGGACGCAGGGCCTCGCGCTCCTCGTCGTGGTAGGCGTGCTCGGGGTACTCGTGCACAGCTTCGCTCACAGTTGTGTTCAGCAGGTCCCGGATGTACTTGGACTCGATCAACATGCCGCACAGGCCGCCGCCGAGGAACAGGACCGTGATGGAAAAGTGCTCCAGATCGTTCGCGTGCCACTTGCCGTCGTCGTTGCCCAGGTGCTCCATGAAGATGTTTGTCGCCCCGTAGAAGAAGATGAGGAAGCTCTCGCTGAACTCGGCAGACGGCCGCCACTTCTGCGACAGCGACTTTGGCCGCACGTTCCACGCCCAGCCCAGCTCGCCAAAGCAGCCCGCCCAGCGGCCGAGGGTGACGATGCCCAGCCAGAAGAAAACACCTCCCTTGATCCAGTGTGCCAGGCCGTTGAAGACGGTGTGTCCCTCCTGCAGTGCTGTTAGTCAACCTGGGCGCAGGCATCTATCAGTTCTCCTTCTACAGAAACTTACAAAAAGGCGGCCATAAGCGATAATGCCTAGCGCAAATGTGATGAAGCCTAGGACCAGGACAACGCGGTCGATGACGCTGTATCCCAGCATGAGAAAGCCCCAGGCTCGCGAAGAGATCTTGTCCGCTACCTTGCTCACAATGGCGTTCATGCGGCGGCCGAAGCGAGGCGTGGACGAGGGCATGCGGGCCTCCAAGTCGTCGTCGTCATCGTCGTCGTCAAAGTGGTGAAGCGGACGTTCCTCGCTGGGGCTTTCGAGGCTCTGCCGGTCGAGAGGAACGTCGAGGGTCGACAGGGAGTTGCTGCGCAGCGACTCCGTCTTGGGCTCGGTGCCCTGGCCGCTGTCGTTGGAGAGGCGATAGTCGGAGGCATGCTGGCTGTGGTGCTGGCTGTGGTGCTGGGCCATGGCCTCGGTCGAGACGGGGATAAAAGCGCGGCGCTCGCTGCTGCGGAACTCCATCTCGTTGTCGCCACTGCCACTGCCGCTGCTGCTGGTGCCCTTGAAGGCGCCGGCAACGCGAGCCAGCAGACCGACGACGACCTGCGCAGACACCACCCAGGTGGCGATCCAGCCGACCTTGTGGTGGGCATTGTTTGGGTAGAGGTCTGGCGTGTTCGCGTTGTATGTGACGGAGAAGAGGATGCCGCCGGCATTTGCAGCCAGGAAGACCAGCTGGACCGGCAGGGTATAGCGAGACCGGGCAAGCGACAGCATGACCGCTGTGGTGGGTTAGCTCAGATGGTCCTCTCGGGATAGAACGAAGCTTGCAGCAGCTCGCTTGAGCCGTCCCCCGACTCTCAGGGTGGCCTTTTTCAGCTTGTCGAAGCTTGTTGAAGCTTTCTTAAGCTTTCCGGAGCTTCCTAGAGCTTCCTGGAGCTTCCCGGAGATCGAGGAAAAGCTTGGACAAGGCCTGCTGAGGGCTCCCCCCGAGCTGTTTCGAGGCTCAATAAGGAGATATCTTACCAGCTGGCAGTGCAAATACCCAGCCGAGGGTCATGAGCACAATGTGGATGTAGATCTCGGTGCGGTGTTCTGGGTGCGAAAAATACGAGGGCAAGTGGGCAGTCTGGTTGCCATACGGCAGAGCCGTCATATTCCCGTCCATGCCAGCCTCTGCATCCATGTCCATGGCCATGGCCATGTCCTCGTCGTCGCCATGCGCAAGCACTGCAGCTGGCGCAAGTGCCAGAACAACAGCGCCGGCAAGCAGCGCCGAGGTGAGGAGACGTCGAGTTGCTGCCCCCATCTGTGCTGTGTTCTCTCCTAGCTTCGATCTGTGGATCTCGTCCGCGTCTACCTGGCGAGAGCTCTTTTTGTTGTGGTTGTGAAGCTGAGGGACAACAACTCTGGCTGCTAGCAGGTGCTGCTTTATTTACGCCACGACCCGGTGCAGTAGTAGTAGGAGGCAAACCAACGGAGAGAATAGGAAAGAAAATTAGGCGGATGTGGTGGGGAGAGAGGGGGGGGGTGTGACATTTATAGTGCGGCCGACCCTCTGGGACGAAGAGAGAGCAAATCTTGACCCCAGCGACGACGGCGAGCGATCTGCACCCAGGGTGTTTCGGGCAGTTGCTGGGAATCCGAGGCTACGAGTCTAGGTCAGATGAGAAGAGGAGAGATGTGGTACGAGATGAGAGGGTTTGGATATAAGAGAGAGGCAATCGCCAAATGAAGGAGCTTCTACGAACCCTACAAATTATAAATGGTGCAGCTGCATCATTCGTCAGATTGGCAGGCACGACCGGATTGGTAATACCACACAATGTAGCCTTCCGGCCCTTTCAAAGAGCGCTGAGGAAGGCGAGACGGAGCGATGGGAAGGGAAGGCAAGGGCGATGGGCGACCATCACCGACCGCCGAGCCCCGGATCTGCGGGGCTGGCAACTGCTGCGAGCTGCTTGAGTCACACCACCGTGCGCCCACTACAGAAAGGGAATAGGCAGACAAAGGCAGGCGAGTAAGTAAAAGAACCATCTGCAAATAATGAATCGACAGCGACGTCGTTGTGGTTCGTGATGGGTCCATCCGAGGGTCCCGGAGACGGCGACGGATCAAAAGAAAAAGGTAACGAGTAAAAAAAAAATTGGGCAGAAAACGGATCAAGAAGGTAGTCGGCTCTCTGCAGCTGCTGCAGGGCAGAGGCGGGGCGGTAAGAGAAACGGCTGACCAAACAGTTTGCATTTAGAGTGGGGCGGATGATGCTTTCTGTCTCCACACAGTTCAGGACTGTGTGGCGCGAGGTCCCACACGTCAGGTTCATTTGGTGCAATTAGTATGCGATACTTTGCTCGTGCTAACGGTGGGCTGGCTGGGAAAAAAAAAAAAAAAAAAGCAAAAAAGCAGAACCCACGCGCCGATCCAATACCGGTGGGGGTGCGGGCTGCTGCAGGCGAGAAGGGCACGAGGCAGCGAGAGGGCTGCAAGGCGACGAGCGAAGCCTGTCCAATCACTAGCAAGTGCTGTTTCCTCTTTTAAGAAAATGAAGGAATTTTCTCCCTCTCTTTTTTTTTGTTCGGGCTCCGGCTGCCGGAAATGTCAGCGCCACAACCATCCATCCAAAGGGGATAGCTCCAAGCGGGCTGACGACCTGCAACCAGCTCTCAAAGCACTCTGCAGCCGGCGAGTCGGAGGAGAGAGTCCGGCACAAACAAACATGCATTTGGTGGGATGGGTATCGTTCGATAGCGGGAGGGCAGAGTAAAGGTGTGTGGCGGCCCAGGCAAGGCCATCAGGGAAGGAAGAGGGAAAAAAGGTGTCTCTCTGACCCGAAGTCTTATTTCTTACATCCGTTGATGCAATTTTTGGCCGCGGCCAAGCGGCCAAGCCCCAGGTCGTCGTCGTCTTTTCCCGCTTACATACGAGTACGAGTAGTATTACACACTCTGTACAAATAAATGATCTCGATGAAGCATCGAAAAAAAGTGGAGGAGCAGCTAAGGAAAATGGTTTACTGCGGGACCCACCAGACCAGCCCAGCCTCCGAGCCTGCTCGTGCATTTAGGCCTTTGGTGGAAGGCGCGAGCAGGCTGGGGGCCCGGCACACGAAAAAGAGTGGTCTTGGGGGAGGGGTCCTGGTCGCTGATTAGCTGTAAAAACGGTGAGCCGTTCGGGCGAGGTGGGTTCTTTAGGCCGCAAACGGCAGCACGAGCCAACTTGGCCAGAGACGGCGTTCACCGCCATATTTTCCCACGATACCTTGAGTAGTTGCATGTGAAAAGGCTTGAAAAAAGAAAGGGCTTATTCTGCACTCGCTCGTCATCGGACCACAAGTCGTTTCGCCTGCATGCCGGGAAGTGCCAGCGCGTCGTTGGGCGGGACAGTGAGGGGCAGACAGCATCAGTGTTGCAGGTCAGGTCTGTGCGGCGCAAATAGATGACTTGACATTACTCATTTCTTTGATATGTTCCGAGCCCACTGCGAGAGCGATACCCATACGGAGAACATAGAGAATATAGTATAGTCATGAACCCGCATTATTAAACCGCTCGGAAGCGGGAGCATCGTGTACAGTGTGTCAGCCCAATCGCAAACAGTGCGGTCTTACATGGGAAAGTGTTCATAAGTTGCATAGTAACTAGAGCAGCCCGGCATCCGATCTCGCCTGGCGACAAATATCGATGCACAATTCAGTATGCACATAATGTGAGAGAAGAGAAGGACGACAAGAAAGAGGGAACATCCCCTGTCCCCGGCTTCTGCCTTGTCCTATCTTGTACAGAGTAGCCAGGCGAGACCTGATGAGCAGTTCGAATAAGTGCACGTCAAAGAGACGGCGGCTATCCGCTGGCGCAATCTTTGCCATCCTCGTCAGATTTGTCTACTTTTGAAACGTCCTCACTAGTATCTGGCGATAGTCGCACGAATCGAAAGAGGCTGCAGGCCCCGAGTTACGTCAGCGGTCGTCGGTTACATCAGCGGCGGCGGCGGCTGCGGGCGGTCCGAGCTCTCCAGTACAAAAGGCGTACCGAAAGTCGCCTCGACTCCCGAGTACTCGCAAATCTCTCTCTCGCAACTCGCTCAAACAAAACGGGTATCGTAGTAATGGATTCGGCAAACGGTGCGCTCTCTTACTCTTTTTCGTTCACTCCGAGACATCCGACACCCCAGTAAATGGAACGTCTTGGCAAAACAGAAATGACGGCTCGTCGTGTGGGGCTGCGTGTAGCACTCTACCTGTTTCGATTCTCTGCTGCTTTGTTTCCTCTTGTTAATGCTGTATTATTGGCGTACACTCTATTACGGCAGTAGGCGTGCCCGAGAAACCCCGAATCGCCTTTTAAGTCCGAATGGCCGAACTGTGTGATGCGTTTTTACGGAGCAGCTTATCTCGTGTGCTTACTGACTATTGACACGCATACATACGAGTAGTATGAAGCCGATATTTTTTTTGTTTCTACCCTACCAGTACTCCTATAATGGCCATACAGACAAGAAACTGGCCGAATGTTTGGAATTATACGCCTTCATTCTGCTTGTCGCCGTTGAAGCATCGCGGGTTGCTGGAAAACTCTGTGCCCCTGGCCTGATCTTTGCATCCAGCTCTGAGCGTCTTGTATATCTGTTCTAGGCTGCCTCTGATCCTCGTCCTGGAAAATGTGGCCAGCGTCGCTCTGTGCGCGTGCGGCCTGAACCGAGTCTGCAGATCAGCCGCAACTACCCCATGTGTAGAAACAAGCGAAACGTCTTTATGTCGTCAAGAGAAGTAGCCCGTAGTCATCTCATTCTACACGTATACACTGCGGTGCTCGCCAACATACTGGGTTGCTCGTCATGGAATTACCACTGATTCGTGTCTCGGTGTGCGGGGAGGGTGCTACAGGCAGCACCTTGATCACAACGGCGAGCGTTCTCGAAGCGACCACAGCCTGCCGTTCCTGATTGCGCTGCCCTCTTTCTCCAGCTTGTCCAGAATCTGTAGAAGGCCCTTCTCGGCTGCCGGGTGCAGATCTTTCCGGGTATCGGCGTAGATCACCACAACAAGCTCCATGGCTGTCCATGACGATGGGGAAGAAGAGGAGGACGGGGAGGGTGGAGGCGAGGGGGACAATGATGCGGACGATGCCGCCGCGATAGCGCCATGCTTGTCCTGCGTCAGCAGCAGCCGCACGACCTGGTCCTCCCGCAGCTGGCGGTGCTGGATGTACTCGGTGATCTTGGCCGGCCCGTCGGCCACCACGGGGCCGTGGCCCGGGTACAGACGACCGCCGGTGCCGCTAGTGCCGCCACTGCCGCCACTGCTATTTGGCGAGCTGCCCGTATATAGCGTCCGCATGAGGTTTAGGCTCTGCAGGTAGACGGCCAGGTCTTCAAAGACGGCCGTGCCCTGGCCCAGCACGTTGTCGCCCGCCAGCACGGCGTCTTCCTCAGCCAGCACAAATACCATGTGGTTGGTCGTGTGGCCCGGCGTGTGCACGGCGCGCAGCGTGGCGCCCTCGACGCGGAACTCCTGTCCGTCCTCAATGTCGCGAACCGCGTCCTCCTGCTCTGGTTTCTGTCCGTGCTGGCCATGCTGGTCTTCTTGGCTCTGGTACACGGGCGTGCCGGGCGCGAGCCGACGCACCTGGTCGACACCGCCGACGTGGTCGGGGTGCCAGTGGGTGATGAGCGTGGCGGCAAGCGTGGCATTTTCAGCCGCGAGCGTGCGCGCGAGGGCCGCCTCCCACGACGGCCTGCCCTCGCCCGTGTCGACGAGCAGCCGCTCTCTGCCGGTGCCCAGCAGGTACGTGTTAGTTCCCTGCAGCGTGAACCTGCCCGGGTTGCCGCCGAGGATGCGGATGCAGGTTGGGCTGAGCCGCTCGACCTCGGGCAGAGGCGCCAGCTGGCTGGCCATGCTGGAGGGGGAGGAGGAAGAGGAGGAGCCTGACGGTGACGTGAACACTTGTGTTGAGGCTTGGCGCCGTAGAGTGAGTGGCGATGCTGGACAGAGCAGTCGAGGCTGAGGCCGATGCAAAAGAGGTAGCAAAGGCGGCAACGGCAGCAACGGCAGTAACGACAGCAGACTCCGGGGGACAGGTATGTGCAGTTGTACCTGAAGCAGCCACATCCAACAGCGGTGCCTGGGTTTTTTTTTTGTCTTCCTTTCTTCTACTCTTTCACTTGTCGTTACTCTGACGTGCTATGATGCAAAAAGCTTGTTCACCGGAGAGCTACTAAGCCTCGGCTGAAGCCAAGGTCGAGCTTCCCCTCACTTTCAATGTCAGATGCCGCTAAAAACGGATGCAAAAGGCAAAAATCCCATCCAGGCAGCGGCCGCTAGCCCCAGGAGCTCACGATAAGCACAGAGATCATGTGCCGATAAGATCATCCAACCATGGCCTTTCTCTCGTGCGTGTAATTCAGCTCGTGTTGCATGTTTTGGGGATTTGCTACTGTATCCGCTCCCAGGTCGTCACTGCCTGCTGTGGAACGGGAAGCAGATGGCAGGACCTCGAACCGGGGCTTAATAATATCATAAAAAAATTCCGAGTATCTGAGACTTGACAGAAGCAAAACTAGACGGCACATTCAAAAAAGAAAAAAGGAAGGAAAAGAAAGAAAAGGGAAAAAAAAAAATACGCAGCGAAGCTCGCCACTCCCCTGGAGCCGCTTCCAACAGATCCCAGCCGCAGAGGCGCCATCTACAGCGAATCAGCGAAGACTCTCGATTCCCCACCCGATTAAAAAGGCAACATTGAAACAGCAGGAAAATGCACGATAGCTTGGGACGACAGATTGCTTAATGCCATCAGCATCGAAGTGTTGCTTTTTTTCTCTTTCTTTTCTTCCTTTGCATTCGACCTGATCTGACATCAACATCACCAACTCTCGGGCCAGACAGCACTTCTCGACACCCCCTCGTCTTGCTTGCAAGCAACGGCAGCTTCGAACCCGCTTTCCCAAGACTCAGCCTTTTGGAGCAGATTTGAGATTGGTCTCGGCTCTGTTTGCTCGCTGCGTCTCCATTGCCCACCATTGTCCCCCAAACAGCCGACGTCCGCTGGTCCCAGATCGAGGAGCCCAATTCTGCACCGAGGCCCAATCCGACAGTCTCCTCATTGTTTTCAACGGCCCCCCTCCGCTTGCCGAAAGAAAGCGATTCGAGACACGAGGCCAGCCACGCTGGCAAGGACGCATCCGCGCGGTGACTACGGCACCAGCTTACGAGACAAGACGGGAAGAGCTCGACGGGTATTGAGAGCACAGAAGCAGGTTGCCCAACATGTCAACAAGGCCAACGACACCGTCCTCGCCGAAGACGGTCAAGCTGAAAAGCCCCGTGTCTGGCATGCCTATGTATGGTTGTGGTGAGTAGGCGTTTTTTGGGGGGGAGAATAGGGACTTCACGATCGTTGCTCTGGTTAGAGAGACACGGACACAGACAGAGACAGACGGACAGAAACACACGCAGAGAAAGTGATAATAGAACGAGAGAAAAAGAGAAAGAGAGAAAGAGAGAGGCGCACAACTGCTGACAGCCTCCGGTTTTGCAGACCACGTCGAGCTCCTCTTCGGACGAGGCCAGGACACGATTAACACCTCCATCTTCCACTACAAGATCATCCTGCGCAAAATATTCGATCAGCCCCCAATCGTACCACAGACGTCTAAGTCTCCCGACGGCCAGCCCATCACGACCCTGACGCCCAACTACTTATGTCTACAATGTCCCACAACTCTCATCCAGGAGGACATTGGCAAGCACGGCCAAAAGAAGGCCCATCGCTTCTGTACGTTGTCGTTGCCGGGCGGCTCGGTGTGCTGTCTATACTCCCCACAGGTGCTTTCTCTAGACTGACTCGTGTTATGTGCTGTTGCAGACGTAGAATCAAGATGCGGGACGCTGTACTGTCACATGTGTGATGACTTTGTGTACGATCCCACGCTGGAGGAGCTGCGGCTGCGCAAGATTGGCACGGGGTCGTTTTCAAGTAAGGGGATTCTATGGTGCAGCTAAAGGACGGGCAGCGACAGGGGGGAGGAGGGAGAGACAAAGGTTGCCTGATGGGCGAGGACGCAAAAGCTGACAGACACGGAAAACACAGCCAACCGGAAGAGGAAGCACGACGAGCTGTTTTCGGACTCGCTCAAGGACGACCCGCGGTACATTGCGTCGAACACGACGCTGGCATCGTGCCGGGCGAGCGGGCTGCGCGGGATCTACAACGCGGGCGCGACCTGCTACCAGAACGTGATCCTGCAGTGCTTCCTGCACAACCCGCTGCTGCGCAACTTCTACCTTAGCGACGGGCACCAGAGCTCTCTGTGCGAGGCGCCGCACTGCCTCAGCTGCGCCATGGACGACGTGTTCCAGGAGTTCTACGGGCAGGAGAGCACCAACGGCTATACGGCAGCCAACATCCTGTCGAGCTTCTGGATCTCGGAGCGCAAGGCGTTTGCCAACCTGGTGACGACCAAGGAGCAGGACGCCCACGAGTTCTTCCAGTTCCTCGCCGAGGAGCTGCACGAGCGCAACGGTGACGGCAAGAAGCCCGAGCACGGCAGCGAGCACTCGTGCGCCTGCATCGTGCACCAGACCTTCTACGGCAAGATGCAGAGCACCACCACCTGCCAGCAGTGCAACGGCGTCACCAACCAGGTCCAGTCCTTTCTCGACCTCAGCCTCGGGCTTGAGAGCCTGGCACACCGCCAGAAGCGCAAGGGCCTGTCGGCTGCTGCGGCTACGGCCGCGTCTGCGTCCGCGTCGGCGCATCGCCTCACCCTGCAGCAGTGCCTCGACGAGGAGTACATCAAGTCTGACAAGTGCGAGTACCGCTGCCACAACTGCAACTCCACGCGGCTGGCCCGTCGGCAGACGTCCATCAAGGCGCTGCCCAACGTGCTGTCCATCCAGCTGAAGGTGAGTGTTGTGTGATGTGGGTGGTGGGTAGTGGGTGATGGGTGATGAGTGATGGGTGGCACTGACACACTGCAGCGCTTCGAATACAAGCAGGGCCGCCACGACAAGGCCGCCAAGGTAGACACGCCTGTCGAGTTCCCACTGCAGCTTAACATGCTGCCGTACACGAACCGCAGCCGCGGCCAGGACGCCCGCGAGAGCTACGAGCTCAACCGGTCGTGCATGTACGACCTGCTTAGCGTGGTCGTGCACGTAGGCGAGATCGACACGGGTCACTACCTGTCGTACTGCCGTGTTGGTGACCAGGTAAGACGGGGAACCCCATCATTTCCTCTGTCCTCTTCTCGCAGGCACTGCACACACTGTTGAGCTCTGCACCGAGCTCTGCACCGACAGATTATGCAGCCTCACTCATGCTGACTCATCTAGTGGTTCGCCTTCAACGACCATCGCGTGCAGCTGGCTTCCAACTCGGAGGTCCTTGGGGCCAATGCCTATCTGCTCTTCTACATCATTCGGTCGTTGGCATAGCCACTGGTAACAGCCGTCCTGCTGTCCCTCCCTCCCTCTCCCTCCCTCCCTCTTTCTCCCTCCATCTCACTATCTCCATCATCCCCCTTCTCCCTTTTGCACATATACACTTCACGCTCTCTCTCCCGCTCTTTTATCAGGCCCTCTGCCTCATGTTGGCATATAACCCTTCTTGTGCTCTTTTGGCCTTTCTGGACAGAGCTTTTTTTTTTCCCCTGAGAACTTTCCTTCATTATAGATGGGCAGCTTGGTATTCGTTACCTATTTTTTGAGGGGCGGGAGTGTGCTTTTCTGATCATTTTTTGACGTCTGCTTGGGCTATCATCCGTCCTAATCGATCCATGGAAAGTGGCCAAGGTTTAGATGGTTATCCGACACCCTCATATCATTCTTCCCTTCCCAGTCCCCCACCTCTATTGTGTCTCATCTTTCTGCGATCGTTTTTTATCGTTTTGCCTACATTGTTTCCCATCACCCCTTCTCGCATCCCGGATCCGGCAAACAGGGCTGCGGCCCAGAGCATAACACGGCGCCAATAGAGTACATATATAATTTGCTACGCGACACATGAAAAGAAACAAAACAAAAAAGAAACAAATAATATCGATTCATTGCTTTGCTTCCTCGGCCGCGGCCGTCTTCGTCTACCCATCTCTCCAAGTCCAGTCGGCACACTCAAAGTTGGCGTAGCAGTAGAACTCGTTGCTGAGCCCGTGGGCGTGCCTTGGCACAAACGAGGTCGTGCGCACGCCCTGGCCACGGTAGAGCTTGCCCGTGACGATGTCGGCCATGCGCTCGCCGGTGCAGACGGCCACTCTGGCGGACGGCTTGCTGAGCCACCGGGCCGTCAGGGCAGCTGTGGGAAGGTGGTGAGCAAGGCGTCACTATAACAAGAGGAAAAAAAAAAGAATATAAAAACAGGAGAAAGAGAGGGCGGCAGGAAGTAAGGTACTTTTTGTCTGGCAGTCTTCGCTGAGGAAGGGCGGGTCGCACATGATGCGGTCAGCGGATGCTCGCAGCGTCGCTTTTGAGGCGTTGGTGGTCAGCGGACTTTGAAATGCAAGAGGTGAAGTAAGGTGTGAGTGAGGAAAAGGAGGAGCATAGGCCCAAGCCGGTTTGCCTACCCGGGAGTTTCAATGGTTCGTTGAAGTCGTAAAAGATGTACTCGGAGCCGAAGACGGTGAAGCGGTCGTCGTGCTCGAGAAGCAAGAGCCGCGGGCGCTCATCCAAAGGGAGGGCAGCCTGGAGGAGGAGGAGGAGGGGACTGGGGTTTCAGCAAAGGGGCCGGTTCATTTGGGGGGCAAAAATCCTCGCAGGATGACGTACGACGAGGTTCTTGAGCGCGACAAAGACGCTCGGCGCCGAGATCACGACGATGCTCGACGACTGGTCAGTGCCGCTGAGAAGCTGTCGGGCCAGCACCTGGGCAGTGTTATCCGAGTACTGGAGAGCCATTGTGAGTATGAGAGGGAGAAAGCTGAGAGAGAGAGAGAGAGAGAGAGAGAGAGAGAGAGAGAGAGAGCTCACCCAAAACTGCGACTTATTCCAGTCCTCGGTAAAGGTGTCCATCGACAGCTGGACTGGCCGCTCGTCTGCTGCCCTCTCGTCTGCTGCCCTCTCGGCTGCGGACTGCAGGTCGGCAAACCGGCGCGCATGGTCGTCGCGCTCAGAGTAGAATTCGCGGAGGGCGTCCATGGCGGACGCCGAGAGGTTCCTTGAGCAAGGTGGCATCTTAGTTATTCACGCTCTCACAACACTTTATTACCAGAAAGGGCAAGAGGGGAAAGTGCGTTTTATTTTTTCGAATTGGGTATTCGAATTTTTGTTTTCGCACTTTGCTTTCCTTAGGTCCAGACGCACAATTCTTCGTCGCTGTCGGAGGCCATTGTGTAGGCTGGCTCTGCTATGCTCTTTGGTCGAGACGACGCCGCAGACGTGTGAGGTCTTCCTGTCGCGGGGACGATGACGTTTATTTTTTTTTTGGGCCTACAAAATGTGAGGCTCTGAGAAAAAAAAAGGCGATTCTGGCCTCCTGATTGGCTGGTGCTAAGTCGGCGATCCCACCAGTAAACGACACTATTTGGGCTGCCATGGATTGCTTCCTTGCGCATTGAGACAGTGACAAGTTCTGTGGCAACGCATGCAATTATTAATGGAATTTGTATGGGAAATCTTTTGGAATTGTCTTGATAGTCACATATGTACACGGCCTCGAGACAAAGGAAACCAAACATGGAAAATAAAGCTCTAAAAACAGGTCCCCGGGCCATGCAGTCCCTACTGGTCGTCCACAACGTGCAGGTACTCCTTGTTCTCCCGCTTCTCCCGCTCTGTTGCCGGCGGCAGGTCGTAGTACGACGAGCTGCGGTATCCTTGCTGCGGGGGGGGTTAGTAGGGCCGAGGAGAATAAAAGAAAGGGAGTAGAGGGGTAAGAAGTAGAAAACAAACGCACCAGGTAGTGGTAGGTGAAGTCGCTGATCTCGTCGGGCTGGATGCCCAGGTCCTTGAAGGTCTTGGCGGTCTCGTCGATGGTCTGGTCGATAAACTCCTTCTCGACGTCCTCGCCCGACAGCACCGGCCACCACAGCAGACGATTCAGCAGCGTCGCGGCCGGCTTCAGGACGGCCTTGGGCACGTTGATGTGCCGCCGGCTCTTGTAGATCTCGCGGTCGACCAGCTCGGCGATCTCAGCGGTCGAGTAGTTCTTGGGGCCGAACAGCTCGTACGTCTGGCCGGCCGTGTTGTCGTCGTACAGCATCAGCTCCAGGGCGCGGCCGACGTCGATGATGTGAACGGGCCAGTAGCGCTCCTGCATGTTGTTGGCCGTGAACAGGTTGTACACGCCGGCCAGCCGCAGCAGCAGGCTGTCCTCGAAGCCGAACATGGGCGCCGGCCGCACGATCGTGGTCTCGGGGAAGATGTCCCGCACGGCAGCCTCGCCCAACGCCTTGGTCCGGAAGAACTCGGACGGCGAGTTCTCCGCGCCGGCCGCGTTGTACGAGGACACGTGGATGAACCGGTCGACGTCGTACTTGGCCACGGCCTCGGCGATCCGCTCGGCGCTTTCGACGTGCGTCTGCTCCAGCGTGAAGTTCCTGGTCGGCCGTTAGTCTCGACTCGCGACTGTCACAGAGCGAAGAGAGGGAAGAGAAGGCGGGCCCGGACATACTTGGTCGGGTAGTTGCGTCCCACCAGGTTGTAGACGACATCGGAATGCCGGACGCTCTCCTCGATGGATGCTGTGTTGCGCAGATCGTATTCCTGCGTTTCGTGTGAGAATGGCTGGATGGCCTGCTGAAGGGAGGGGACGCGAAACTCATACAATGAACACGACACGGCCGAGATCGCCAGACACCTTCAGGTGGCGCTTGGTCATCTCCTCACGGAAGGGCACGACGACAGTGCATCCTTGCCGAGCTGGAGGTGGGTTTGCATAGTTAGAACAACTCTTCTTCTCCCTGCCGCACTCGTCGGGATTTTATTATAATACGCACCCAGGCGATTCACTATGTAGCGGCCCAGAGCACCCGAGGCACCGAAGACCGTAGCTGTGTGACCTGTTGTGTACGTGAGATTAGAGAGTGGGTCGTGACGGAAGGTATTGAGAGCATTTGGAGCTTTGAGGGCGTGTCGAGCCGTCTCGGAGCATTGGGGAGAGGTCGCGTACCTCCAAGAGAGGATCTGGATGCAGAAAAAAGTAGAACGTTAGAAAGTCGGCCGCAACGGGGCGAAGGGTGCTTCCGGGAGTGACTGCATACCTTCCACCCTGGACCCGGATGATGGGCTTGCCGGTGCGCGTGATGGTGACGTCGGAGAGGGCCCGACGCTGCTGCTGGTGGAGGACGTTGCGGGCAATCTTCTGCGAGGACCGCACGGCGGCGGCCGGGAGGGACGACATGGTGCCGTTCCCAGAGAGCAGGAATTGGGGCGAGAGAGCGAGGGGAGCGGAAAAGAGGCAGAGAGGCAGTTGGGACGAGACGTGAGAGTCGAGCAGCGCGGGTCGTTGCGGTCAATTGGCTCGAACGGCGAGCTTCCCCGGCATCCGTTTCCTTTTCGGCTGTGGGCTTTTTTCTGCGCGGATCAAACGAAGAGGACCAAAGAGTAATGATCAGGTTCCCATTGGCGGGTCTGAGGGGGGAAGGAGCCCACAGGCAGGTCAGCTGACGGTTAGATCACGTGCCTATAACGGCCAGCGTTTCTGGCGAGCGGAGATGCGCATAGCGGGGCGGCCGTGGTCGGAGAATTATTGATGCGGTCTGCCAGGCTGCATTGGAGCCGCGTCTTGTGCGTGGGCAAGCTGCTGGAAGCTTCGCACGTCAGAAAGGGAGCATTGAATCAACGAACGAGCAGACGAGTTAACCGAGACGAGAAGTGAAGCACGATCGACACGAACTGAAGCATAAGGCTGAAACCTGAAGTAGCTAAACAAACAGCCTGACCGGGCCACAAGCAGCAAGCAGCTGAAGCAGAAGCCGAACAGAAGCAAGATGAGCGCGGAGGCGTTGACGGACTTTCTGGACGAGCAGCGCGATGCGGCACCGACGGAGCTGCAGGGGACGATACTGGAGATCGAGGAACTGTGGGAGCGCAAGCTGTGGCACCAGCTGACGGACACGCTGATCACGTTGTTTGACGACGAGCAGAGCGAGGCGCTGCGGCTACCGTTCTTCAAGGTCTTCGTGCTCAAGTTTGCGGATAAGATCAACCAGCTCAAGTTTGTGGACCTAGCGCTGAAGGCAGCGGAGACATGTGAAGGTGAGTTGGATTACGGGCTATGAGAAATTCAGTAAAGCGTATAGCTGGCTGGCTGGCTGGCTGGCTGGCTGGCTGGCTGGCTGGCTGACTGGCTGACTGGCTGACTGACTGACTTGTTCTCAAAAAAGGCAACGCACAGAAGCTCGCCTTCCTCGAGAGCGTGGCCAAGAAGGTGGACCACGAGGACTCGCAGGATGCGTTTGTGTTTGCGACGATCGCGGTGGCGCGGGCGAAGCTGATGCAGCGGGACTTTGAGGGGGCGCGGGCGGAGCTGGACCGGTCGGAGCGGGTGCTGGAGACGTTTGACGCGGTGGAGAACGTGGTGCACGCGGCGTTCTACGACACGAGCGCGCTCTACTATCAGGGCCGGGCAGACTTTGCGCAGTACTATCGGAACGCGCTGCTGTACCTGGCCTGCGTGGACGTGGCGGCGCTGGACGCGGACGAGCGGCACGACCGGGCGTTCAAGCTCAGTCTGGCGGCGCTGGTGTCGCCGACTATCTACAACTTTGGCGAGCTGCTGCTGCACCCGATCCTGGACGCGCTGGCCGCCGACGACGAGGACGACGCCTGGCTGCGCGCCCTGCTGTTCGCCTTCAACCGCGGCGACCTGCGCGTCTACGAGCGCCTGGCCGGCCGCATCGCCAGCAACTCGCTGCTCAACAAGCACAGCAGCCAGCTGCGCCAGAAGATCTATCTAGCTGCCCTCACCGAGGCCGTCTTCCGCCGCCCGCCGCACGCCCGCGCCATGTCCTTTGCCGCCATCGCCCAGGAGACGCGCGTGCAGCCGGACGAGATCGAGCACCTCGTCATGAAGGCCCTCAGCCTCGGCCTGCTGCGCGGCACCATCGACCAGGTCGACGAGGTCGCCCACATCAACTGGGTCCAGCCAAAGGTCCTCGACATGAAGCAGATCGCCAACCTGCAGCAGCGGCTAGCCGAGTGGGGCGCCGGCGTCAACCAGCTGGGCAACTGGATCGAGCAGGTCGGCCAGGACGTGTGGGCGGCGTGAGGGAGGAGGGGAGGAGGGCGAGGCGAGATGTCGGAGTGAGAGGAAAGTAAAGCGATGACTTTTCGTCGTTCTTTTGTTTTTATAGTAAAAAAAAACAAAGAGCACGTATTATACACATACGTAAAATTCAAAAAGAGAACACCCGAGACGACAGACGGGCCCGGGTGACCTATTTCTTGTACAATAGAACATATTTCTTTTTATTCTGTGGTCTATAGGAGACACATTGTTCCCCGTAGCAATATCAGACACGCCCGGATATGCTTTATGCTTTTGTTTTTGAGCTTCTCTTTGAGCTCCTTTTTTGAGAGCTCTAATCTGGTCTCATCATTTCTCTCCCTTCTCTACCCCCTTCTTGGCAACGACATCCGTTGGATCCCCCAGGACGACAACAGAGCCCACCAGCCAGGCAGGCCACCAGACGCACCAGACGACGACGGCGGTGTACATGCCCCAGACGTCCCAGCCGAAGGCGGCCATGCGCAGGGCCTCGGCGACGTCGACGTGCCAGGCGGCACAGGCGAGGGCCAGGACGGCGGGCGGGGCGATGAGATTGAGCAGCAGGGTGGCGGCCCAGCGGAGCGGCAGGCAGCGCGGCCAGGGCTGCATGAAGGAGAGGGGGCTGGCGAGCAGGCCGACGAGGAAGGCGAGCGAGAAGTTGAGCGTGGCCAGCGAGGAGAGGAACATGCCGAGCAGCAGCAGCGAGAAGGACCTGATCAGCTGAAACTGCTGGGCCGAGGGGCCGTAGGAGGCGGCCAGTACGCGAGCGATGACGTGAGGGAGCAGGGCGTTGGCGACGGCGAAGACGACGAAGCCGGGGCGGAGGAGCTGAATTGTTAGGGAGAGGAAGAGAAAAGGGAGAAGAGAAAGGGAGAAAAGGAGAAAAGAAAAGGGAGAAAAGAAAAGAAAGAAAAGAAAGAAAAGAAAGAAAAGAAAGAAAAGAAAGAAAAGAAAGAAAAGAAAGAAAAGAAAAACTTACCCATGCGGGCAAATTGTTAAAGACGTAGAAAGGGACGATGCCGAGGGACTGGCAGACGGCGACAAAGCCGAGAGGGAGGAAGAGGTCGCGCTCAGCAGCAGCCGGCGATGATGCTGCTGTCGTCGTGGCGGACGGCTTGTGCTGCTTCTCGTCCTTGTCTTCAGCTACAGCCGCCTCGGCTGCCGATGTCCCAGTCACCTGACCGCTTCGGACCCAGAGGGCGATGGCGGTGATGGTGAAGCTGGCGGCGACGAGCATGGCGCTGGGCAAGTAGGTGCCGATGCTAACAAAGCGCTCGCGGCCCATGAGCAGGTAGAAGAAGAAGCTCTGGTGCAGGTGCTCCAGCAGGTTGTTGAGGCTGCGGAAGGTGGCCTCGAGCACGCGGCCCATGGCCATCTCGTCCTGGAGCCAGCCGGAGACGAGGATGTCGCCGGTGGCGGCGTTGCGCACCGTGGCCACATACGGCTGCAGCGTGACGGCGTCGACGTGGTAGGCCATGAACGCGCTGTGCGGGCCGGTAGCGGCGCCGAGGCCCTGGCGGAGCATCCCGCGAAGCATCGTGCGCAGCCGGTCGGCATAGCCGTCAGCATGGCTCCAGACGTCCTGCAGCGTGACGGCAGCGCCCATCTGGCCGCCGGCGATGGCGACGACGGTGTTGATGAGGTCGAGGTTGGGCAGCTGGCCGTTGACGCCGTCGTAGACCACGTGCACGGCCGAGAACCGCCCGTCGCTGGCCGGCCGGCGTCCGTCGGGGCCGGCCGGCAGATCCATCCCGCCGTTCATCCCGGCCAGCGTGTAGTCGAGCGCTACGGCTCCCTGCAGCGCTCCGGACTTGCGCGGCAGCGGGCTGATAACGACATCGTCGCCGCTGCTGCGGTCGTCGTGCGCGTCGTGGTAGGCATCCACCCAGGCCTGCGGGCCGGCCAGGCTGTCCGGCGGGAACAAGAAAATAATGTCCTTGGACCACAGCGACCATCGCCGGAAGTAGCGCGCCAGCGCCAGCGCCAGCGCCACGCCCTGCGCGTTGGCCACGCCCTCGACGCTGCGCCAGGCTGCCACCAGCACCAGGGCCTCGGTGGCGTCGCCGCGCGGCGCCTGCAGGATCGCGTACAGGTTCTCGCCCGAGGCCCCCGACCGGCCGTACCGAAACGCCTGCCGCCCTGTCCGCAGGCCCATGCCCATGTCGCCCAGCATCGCCTCCAGCACGTCGTTGACCTCCTCGTTGGTCCGGTTCGCCGCCACCGCCGCCTCCACTTCCGCCTGGTACGCCCGCAGCACATGCTGGTCGCTGCCCCCAAAGTACGTGTGCACCTGTCCCGGCAGCAGCGCGTTCTCCGAGATGTACGTGTGCCGCGAGTGCCCGTCGAGCGGCAGCACCAGCAGCGACACCACGCCCACCACCACGCATAGCAGCGCCAGGTACGGCGGCAGCCGCAGCATTCGCGGGTCGCGTCGCAGCTTGACCAGAACCGCTGGTCGTCAAAGTCAGCAGGGGCAACTGAGAGAGCTGAGAGAGCTGAGAGAACTGAGAGAACAATCACTGCAACGACGAGGGAGGAGAGCCAATGAGAGGCAGAAGCCCATCACTAGTACAAAACTCACATAGCAAACCTGGCATCGTGGCGACTGCTTGTTGTAAGGGCTTCCAGCAGAAAGGGTGAAACGAGCTCGGAAAAGCTATGGCACTTTAGCTACAACGAGAGAGAGCCGCTTTAGCTAGCGCGTTCAAGTCGCTGGGACGTGCATGTACGGACAGTTATGCACTTATCGAGGCACACGTTGCATTTTTGAACCGCAGGGCCTGCTGAGCTTTTTCTGTTGTCTATTCAATATTGTTGTTACAGTAATACATAACAGCGCATGCCCCCTGTATTTTGACGCCAGAATGCCCTAATGCCCTATATTTTTCCCCAACTGATAATATATAAAGCCGAGTCTGCCAAAGTGAGGCTCCCTCCCAGCAAGAAAAATGTGCCTGCCCGCGCTGCCAAATATTAAATCGTGTGTAGTATCTAGTTGTGTCTTTTGCACATGTGGGTGTGTGTGTAAGTGTGTGTGTATTTTTGCGTCTGTCTCCCAGCCTCTCAAGGCCCTAGCCGCTGCGTCGACCCGACCAGCCCGATCGCCGGCCCGGCGCTGCTCGGCCCCGACGACGTGGTCGGCAGCACGCCAAAGCGCCCGTACGTCTTCTGGTCCACGCTGACATACCGGGGCAGGCGCGCCAGCAGGTTAAGCCGGCCCTCGATCCAGCGCAGCGCCGGCTCGGGGGGCGCCAGGAACTTGAGGTAGCCCAGCCCGCAGAGGTAGCCCACTGCCAGCCCACAGAGGTGGCCCAGCAGGCTGGTGTGCGGCACCAGCGCAGACGTCACGAACACGAGCACCAGCGGCGCCGTCCACGTCGGCACGTTGACCGTTCCTACCGCGAACGACGGGTTGGTGCGGCACATCCGCATGGCCTCCACGCCGAGCAGGAGGAAGACCCAAATGCTAGTGAGAGAGAGAGCTGTCAGAGATCTGCTAGAGAGATACCGTTACCAAGATCGACAAAGAACGGGTCTAGAGCCAGAACATACCTTGCCCCCACAACGGCCGTGTTAAGGTGCAGCACGCGCTCAAAGAGGACGTACAGGATTGCCGGAAGCGTAGACAGGGCTGTGAACACAAAAGGTCAGCATTGGTCGTTACCGCCAGGGAAGGGAGGGGGGGGGGGTTAAGCCCC
>JRUC01000208.1:0-23241 GCA_000806385.1 Leptographium procerum
TCTCAGACCTTCAAAAGTTGCCCCAATTACTACTTAACTCAAACATTGTCGCTATTAATCCCACATCTGCGCTTTTTTACCCTTACTTCCTATGTGTTAGATCGTGGCCGTTGCAAGCCTTGGTCCCTGATATCAAAACTTCTGCTCCCTTTACTCCTCGACTGCACGAGCTTTCATTGCAGTTCCCAATTCTGGGAAATCAACCAGTCTACTAACTGATGTGTCAAGCGTCTCTTGGAAGCACTTGAGAACACAGTTGAGTCGAGGCTGAGAAAGATAAAACAAGTTTGCCCAACGACCGGCAACTACGGCATTGCATCTGGCGCCAGGCAACGCTCTCAGACGATACCATATACAGATCTCAGACGCTTTTCTCTGGGTATGGACGACTTTCTCCGTCAACAGAGGCAGAATGATACACCAATGCGTCGCGCATTGAACCCGGGCCATCAACGGCCAAGTCAGGAGGCCTCACAACAAAGAAGGACACACCAAGTGAGCACTTTTGGGAGCGATCGACAGAGAACATCAACAGATGGAGGACACACTATGAGCGGCAACAGTAGCTCCGGCAGCTATGGCGGATATTATCAACAACCAGGATCGGACACATTTCCCTCGGGACCGGGAGGCCCCCCAAATGCCATTGGTTACGGGCAAGATACACGCCACCCACCAAACTTTGGCGGAGGCTACTCTACAACCGCCGGTGTGATGTACAACGTTTCTCATACCGGCCCACAAAGCTCGGTTTTTGACGCTGGCCAGCCTTTCCCTTCACGTCAATCCGGAGCCATGCAAATGCTTCCAGCTGGTGTAAACACGGCATCATATTTTCCAAGCGACCCGTTAGCAAATGCTGCTACTGTCATGCATGCACCAGCTACGCCAACAGGTGTGTATAAAATCACGCTATATTTACGACAAAAAGCTAATGGTATATCGGTCATTGATACAGGATATTCAGGCAATTTAGATGCAATGCCGGCAGCAAGCCTGCCTTCACACCGTACGGCTGGCTCGACTTCGGACCAGTCTTTACCAACACCAGCAATGGCCAGCACACAAGATTATGCTGATACGAACGAAGCATATGATTCATATCAAAGAACGTTGAAAGATGTGTTCAAAAATATACGAAGTGGTGCATTGCAGGCTGCTTCGGGGCATTTGCTCCAAATATCTGATTGGCTACTATCAAATGTGGAATCACTTGGTACGGTGCCTGTCCGAGATTCAAACGAAGGACACTTCAAATAAAGAGAGCTACTAATGGCCGACTTTTGCACAGGCTTGACCCTTGACGACGAGGATCTTTACGAGAGCCGTATTAAGCTTTGGAGAAACTTCAACAATGCATGGCTTGGACTGCTAGAAAGGCAAAAACAGACCATGATGTCTGGTGTCCAGCTGCAGCGGTCACAAAGTTTGATGTCGCTCGATGACATGCAAAAAATGGGCCGGGAGCTCGTCCGTATGTGTGACAATGTGGAACGATTCGGTCTAGTGGACTATGATTACGGTGTTTGGGAGGAGCGCATTATGGACAGTAAGTCTTTTTCCATTTGGGGCTAGAGTGCTAGCCGCGGATTCTAACCAGACAGGTCTTACCGAATGCGTGGAACTCTACAGACAGGGAGAAGACGAAGAAGGTGTAGCTGTCGAGAATTCAGGTGCTCATCAGAGCTAACTGTTGTGATGACACTATTGGCCGAGCTACGGTCGCCTGCCCGTTTTTCGGCACTTTGGGGCGCGGTCCTGTCATCGCAGTTGTTCTTCATTTACGTCTTCCTGTCGTACCGGCTCTGTTCCATACGTTTGATACCGCCTGTGTACTGGCTCTCTTTTCTTTGGCTTGCTTTTGGCACCGGGACGCCTGCAGCATGTTGTAGTCAGCTGTGTCTACATCTAAAGGCTATCGATTTTGTGGGGAGAGCCTCATCGCTCTGCGTCCGAAAAATCTAAATCTTCGAGCATACACCCTGCCGATCAATGTTTCTCATTCAAAAGCTGGGCGTCGGAAGCGTCACATTTTGGTAAGCAATGGCGTTGGATTTTACGCAGGGAACACCCTTTGGGAAGAGAAAGACACTTTCAATTTTACTTGTCCTGCCTAATCTGGTAGTTACCTGTCGACTCTGATTGGGCCGAAGGATGTAAGGAATACTGGATTTTTGGGGTCAATGGCGTTTTGGGATTGGCTACAGGGTGGTGTAGGGGTATAGATGGTGGGCACACAAAGCTGAATTGACTGGGCCAGCTGGCTGGCCTTGTCACCTTAGAGCAGTTCCCTCACGGGGCATGTTGATCAAGATGAGTTTGTGGGGGGGTGTGACAAAATATATAGGCTTGGACAGGACTTGAGGCGTTTACAGTTTCGTTTGTTGGTGGCGTATAGAAGGATAGACGGATCGTGGAGCAGCTGAAATCCATACCATCACACATGTGCTGATAGTCCTGGACTACACACAGGGGACAAGCTAAGGGACTGAAGTTGGTATTTTACTTGATACGGCGGGCTACCGTCACATTCATGTTTTCAACTGGTGATAGCTATCCGGTGCTCCTTGTCCAAGACCCCATACTTCAAACCAGCATACCAGGTGTAACGGACTATGTAAGTGGAGGATTACCATAAAACGCATGCGCATACGCGAATACTTGTAGATTACTACATAATGTCTGCTACTAGTTCAATAACTTCTCTGAAGCCCACTGCTTCTGGCCTCATTTCATAGAATCGGTGGCCTAGCGATTGGAATAACATTTCTATTCAAGCTGCGAACATAAGCTCTACCTTCCAAAACCTATACGGCTCACCCTGTAGTCGGAGATAGGCCAGGGAGACCGAAAGGTGGACCGTCTGGGCCGAGCCTCTTTTCACATGTGGGAACTACGAGGACTCCGGTCCAAGATTTGTGGACTTAAACGAGGATTTGCACGCATATTGAGTTCGTGCAATCGGCGATCACAGTAATGCGGAGATCTTGCAAGGATCAGTGCTTCCGGCGAGCTGGGAGGTCCCAGGGCGGAGGCCACGGCCACGTATCTGGCTTGCTTGGCTATTTCCTACTTGTATATCCGCGGGCTGATTGCCCCATGCTTTCTTTTGCTTGATATCTTCCCTGCAAGCCTTGCCCTATAGGACATTCAGCTGAACATGGGTTCCTGGGATTAGTCTAACAAGGAAGCGATCGACAAGGTACAAAAAGGTTGATCGTCCGCTTTCATTGTCCATCTCGGGACGTCGCCCTATTAGCATAGCTGATCAGGCGGATGCACCATACATACCTTATCCCGTTATCTTATTAGTACAGGATACTGTAGCACTGTGGAAACTGGGCAGGAAAGGTTTCAGGTGGCTGACCAGTGGCCAAAACATTTACTGAGAGTGTATTGTTTTACAGACACCGTTTCTTAACCCACGGTAGCGTTTTTTCAGCATTGACCTATGTGACGCAAAGATGTTGCTGGAAAAGAATGGTTTCAGAGCGTGTGGCTGGAAAAATGTGTGAGTTGGCATCACCTGTCGATTCTAACTCGATTGTAATGCAGCTCCGGCCCGAACCAAACGCAGCTCAAAAAAGCCACTAAATCGGGTGGCTAGGTCCTTTATTGCTCAAGTCAAAGCTCCGAAATCCTCGAACACATTCGGCTCCGATTGCGAGCTTACATCTAATCGAGGATGTACATACGAACTGGAAATCTGGGATGTGTCTTGAAGGTCTGATTAGCTGCCAAATCTCTTGTGTCTGCTGTCCCTATTCCGGTTACCTGCAGGACCTTGGTAAAATTACGATACATGCTACGCAATCAGGTAATGTGAAAGACTCAACGTGCTGTGTAAAACAGAATTTCCTACTGCACATCTTTCGAATGGCGGCATGCGTTGACCAGGTCTGCGTTGCCAACATAGGACCATGTTCTGTGCAGGCTTCGCTCGTCCTATTCGAGGCTATGAATCTTGTTTTGCTTGAGCTATGTACATACGTAGGATAAGATAACGAATGTGCTGACAGGTCCTCTATCCGACTAGGGGTGACGTGCGCGCGCTTCTCAATAAGCTCTAGTGAGTGTGGGGATGCTAGAGAGAAGAAGGCTCTACGACGTGTAATTTATTATATTTGTCATATCACTCCGTATATTATGGCTTCGATATTGCGGCCTGTTCAGTAAATATGCTTTTTGTTTCGCGTCCTTTCTTAGTGGCATCTTTCTGAACTGGGCCCAATTAATAATTAAATCTTATCTATGATTATCGCGATGCTACATAATTTAGACAGGTGGATGCTCAAAACCAGTGCCTAGTCACGTGAGATATAGCGCTTTCGCCGAGATAGCTCTGTCCAATCAGGAAGCTTGGTAATGTGCACTAGCCTACCTTTCCAGTCACCTTCCGACAGGCAGACAGCCAACTAGGCAGAAGGCGCCCATATTATCGTAATGCCTGAAACGAGGCAAACATCAATTTGGAATCATCGCCAGCGCCATCTCTCCCAATCCACTATCTCATTCATGAGCGCTCCAGAAACTTCGTTCCTAGCTGCCTCCGAGTCTTGGATTCTTTCCGCCTGATCAGGAGGCTTTTGCACTCCCCTTCGCTTTGTTCTATTGCTGTCCGATACTCTACCAGCCTCGCTCTCTGTATCTTGCGATAGATCGATCCTCTTGGCGGAGCCGTCGTCGCCCTCGCGCAACGTCACCTTGTCGCCCTATTCGACTCCTCATATCCCGAAGACTCCTATACTATTCACACTGCTCTCGCATCCTCGCTAAACAAGCCGTCACGATGATGTCCTGGTGGTCCTCCGGGGCCAACACAGCCTTGGATGAACAGATCGAGAGGGCGACTAGCAGCAGCCTGTGAGCTATTCTTTCTCGAGAACCCCTATTTCTCACCCATTTATCAATGACCTCGACTGGTTCGATGCCCTCTGCCGCTTCTAATACATATTTCTCTACAGGGAGGATATTGCTTTGAACCTAGAGATCTCGGACATCATCCGATCGAAGACGGTTCAGCCAAAGGAGGCCATGCGCTCCTTGAAGAAGCGAATCGGAAACAGGAACCCGAACACCCAACTCAGCGCTCTGAACGTGCGTTAAATACCTGCCGATATGTATTCCGCGGTTACTTTGGGGAGGTACTGACATATAGGGATCCACCACCTTCAGCTTACCGACACCTGCGTGAAGAATGGCGGGGCTCATTTTCTCACAGAGATCGCATCGCGCGAGTTTATGGACAACCTGACGTCGCTACTCAAGGCTGTGGGGCCGGTGTCTGTGAACCAAGAAGTGCGTTCGAAGATCCTGGAGCTCATCCAGTCATGGGCCTCTGCAACCGAGACTCGGTACGACCTAAACTACATTGGCGAGGTGTACAAGACTCTGCAAAGAGAGGGCTTCCAGTTTCCTCCACGCACTACGGTTTCCAGTAGTATGATTGACAGCAGCGCGGTATGCCTACACCTAGCCTCCGTTTTTGTTTCATGTATTCGTGTGGCCGGCTACAGTTTCCGACTGACTTGATATCTCACGCAGCCGCCCGAGTGGATCGACTCCGACGTCTGCATGCGATGCAGGACTGCCTTTACGTTTACGAACCGGAAACACCATTGCCGAAACTGTGGCAGCTGCTTCGACCAGCAATGCTCCAGCAAAGTTCTGCCTCTGCCTCATCTGGGCATCTTGCAGCCGGTTCGTGTGGATGATGGCTGCTATACAAAGCTGACTGATAAGCCCTCGCACGGAGGCCCCGATGTTCCCGGAGCGGGTGCCGGCTCTACCTTCTCTCCGAAAAGCAAGCCAAAGACGTCAGCGTTGCAGCCGCGGGATGCGCGGATCGAGGACAGCTTTGACGAAGATCTGAAGCGAGCGCTGGCTATGAGCTTGGAAGAGGTTCAGAGCCATTCGAGAGGCTATGTCAAGCCCGCCCCGGCAGAGTTGGATTCTGCACCAGTCAAAACCAATGGGCAGCCAACGCCAACTTCTGCACCGGCGGCGTCATGGAAGGCAGTAGCAGACACAAGCCCAGTAGAGGAGGAAGACGACGATCTTAAGGCCGCGATCGCAGCCTCGCTGGCAGACATGGAGGAGCAGAAGAAGAAGCACGCGGCGGCTCTGAAGGAACAGACGCATAGCGCTGCTAGCGCACCTTCGGCAGTGTCATTTACGCTACCGAAGAACGACTATGAGTTGACCCCGGTCGAGGCCGAGAACATCAACCTCTTCTCTACCTTGGTCGACCGTCTGCAGACGCAGCCTCCGGGCACAATTCTGCGGGAGCCCCAGATACAGGAGCTCTATGACAGTATCGGCGCGCTCCGACCCAAGCTGGCGAGGACGTACGGCGAGACTATGAGCAAACACGGTATGTGCACCTCTACATGATCAGCATAGAGCCAGACTATGTGCGAGGTGCGAGACAGACATATTTCTAACCAGAGCGCTCGGCCATGTTTTTGAACCTAGACACTCTACTTGACCTGCACGCAAAGCTATCCACAGTCGTCCGGTATTACGACAGAATGCTGGAAGAGCGCCTGTCAAAGGCATACAACCAGCACAGCCTTGGCAGCTACAATATGCCGGCACCCCGCCAGCCGTCTATGGCGTATCCATCTCTAGGCGCCACAGCCCCAAGCAGCGTGGGCCCGGCAGAAAGCTTCTACACGGGTGAAGCTCCTCAGATCGGCTATGGACAGACACCCCAGCCTTCATATGCACCATACGATAAGCGGGGATCCTATGCTGCTGCTCCACCGGCAGCCAATCCTTATGCGCCGCAGCCAGACCAGATTCCGCAAAGGTCAGACAGCTGGAGAGGTTCGGTGGCGCTTGCTCCTGGCCAGGGTCCACTGTCATACGCACAACAGGTGCCGCAGGCGCAACAGCAGGCGCAACAGCAGGTGCTGCAGGCACAACCTACCGGGTATCCGAGCGGCGAGCCGACAGCTTCTCAGCCGAGCGCACCGCAGGAGTCAGGCGTCTCCACACCCTCGGCAGATCCAAATGCGGCATTCTACTTCAACAACGGATCATCAGCGCCAAGCCAGGTTCCATCTCAGCCCCAGCCTCAGCCAATGCCCCAGTCCCAAGTCCTGCCTCCAGCCGAGGCCCAACAGCCTCCAACCTCAGCGCCCCCTGAACCAGCCAACTCGTCTTACCCAGCCCTAAGACAGTCGTCCATATATCAGCCGTCTCAGCCACAGACACCTTCTGCAGCACCTGTCCAGCCAGTTTTGCCGGTCGCCCCGTCAGTACAACAGCAGCAGCCTTCGCAGCCGTCAGCGCCATACTGGTCGCATCCGGCGGCGCAGCACCAGCAGGTTCCAGCCCAATATACAACCGGGCTGCCACAGCCCCAGCATCAGTACCAAGCACCTGCTCAGGCCTGGCCCCAGGTACCCAGCAATAACTACAGCGCATTCCAGCAGGAGAGCTTCCCGTCGGCCCCCCACCACGCGATACAGCAGCCGGTCGTAGAGGAGAGCCTGATCGATTTGTGAGCTGGGTCCAGATTTTGAAAACACCCACAGTTACAGTTTGCTAGTCTATCCCGACGATTAGCTTTCCTCTACCTCGTTTCTAGCTTTTTTTTTCTTGCACACAATTACATACATACATACCTATATCTCTGTCTCTGCCCTTGTGCGCCTCTCTTATGTCTGCCTCTGGCGCTTAGACCCGCCTCTTTCCTCATTCGACTTACTTGATGCATTGTTGGCTTTGGAAAGCGAATGCTACTTGCTGCAATGTAGCCAGAGGGGGGCTGGTGGACAGGGATGTAGTGTGTGGTGGCAATATCTCAGATTGTAAAAAAAGCGAATGAGACACTTGACTTTTTGCAGCTGTGGCTTTCTTCATACATATAGTGAAGCCGCTGTTTCTCATGCTGGCTTGACGGCAGAGTATGTGCCGCCAAGCGAGAGCATCTACAAAATAAATGTCATGAAGAAGCCGTCCGGCCATTCTTTGTCACTGCCTTTGAACGGGGTACATTACATTGACCAGCACGGGCCTGTTGCCATTATTTTACACTGCGGCTACCATCAAGGCTGCTGCCGATCCTGACAGAGTGTTATGCAAGGCTTTTGCAGGCCGACGACCCGGCTCTTTTGGATGAGAACAGAGGCTCTTTATTCTGCCTGTAATCGGGCTGCATGGAATGTGCCATTAACGGTCCGGGAGTCTATGTTGTTGAAAGAGAGCGGCAGCCTTTGATGGCTGCCGTATAATGGCATGTCTCGAAGAGCAAGAAAGCCAATAAATGAGACAGGCAACCCAGCGAAAATCTACATTGTCTACTGCGGATAAAAGGCCTATGCAATGAAAGACGAGGAGAGACGAAAGGGTAGAAGCCCGTGCTCGGAAACAATGCCTGCAGGTAATAAATAGCCTTTGCGAGCACAACTTCTTTCTGCTGAGATGGATGGCCTGTTTCCATTGTTGTAAAAAAGCCTCCTCTCGTTTGTGTGAGAAGATATTATGCCTGCTCTGATTGACTTCTGGACTATAAGTAAACGGCTCTCATCCTGTTCATGCTTGCTCTGACTGCAATGTGGACACATCCGCTCGTTGAAAAGCAGGAAAACACAACATATACACGCACTCCCTTCCACTTCCACTTACCAAATCGCACAATAACACAACAACACATCATGGCAGCACAACAATACGAGATCGTGATTGAAGACCAGCTGCAGTGGGCCAGCGTGCCTCTGGCGAGCAAGGCTGCGCAAGCCACAGCCGCCGAGGGCAGACGACAGAAGCTCTTCCAAGCGCGTTGGGTCGAGAAAAACGGCTTTGACAAGCCCGACGATATTGACCGCTTCCTCACCAAGGCCACAAGCATTGCGGGCGATGCAAGGGAGAAGGAGCACGGTGAGCTGGCTGCCCTGGCCATGTATTCTGCCCGCAACACGGTCTGCCTCGACCGCGACCGGCGTGTCGCTTTCGGCTACATCCGCCCACCGCTCAAGTCTGTCCTTGACGGCCGCGATGGCGGTGTCGACACGCACCGGTATCGTCGCCGGCGTCACCGTCCGGACGGCACCCAGCGCAGGAGCCAGGTCGCCGGCCTTCCCCACAGCCGCATCGACACGGCTTCCAAATGCCTGGTACCGGAGTCTAGCCAGTTTGACAGCGGCAGCGTCGTGGAGTCCGGGGTAGCCAAGCTTGGCAGCGGCATCAAGCCGAGATGGTCGGTATACGATGGCCGAGGCGGTGCTGCAGGCGGCGTCGGTGCTTCTTCCCCGTCGGACGGCCAGGAGCGAATCCGCAGACATCGACTACGAGCAGTGGACGACATTATGCGCAACCAGCCCACAAACTCGACCGTGTATGCGGCACTGAGGCGCCTGGTTGGCTCAAAGTAGTTAAGGTGCACAGCATTTACAGCATCTGTACATAGTAGCGTTTATAGGGGCGTTTGAGGAGTTAGAGGCCATTAAGACGTCTGCATTTTCTGCTCCTACTGGTTGGTGAGTGAAAACAAAGGCTAAGATATCGTGCATAGAGTAGTAACTAGCAAGCAACCCACTTTTCTTTGATTCTTTTGATCTCTCTCCACTTTCTGACTTCGTTTCGTTCCGGTCCTGGGAGCCCTTGTCGGTCTGGCTCATTGACCTTTCAAGATACAAAGAATACACGTGAAACTGCCAGCCGGCTTTCATTGCTAAAAAGTTTTCCGGCGAGATCCTAAAATGCAGTTCCTCCAAGCAGAGATCTGCCCACCGCCTCGGGAGATCCGTGGAGATGCTGGCGCTCTGATAGTTGCTATCGGTGCAAGCGCCGCATTCGGCGCCCTGCCTGAAAAAAAATCGTAAAACTCAGCAGGGGATACAGACGAAAGAGGGCCAATGATGTTTCCCCGTGCTTGTTCCCGGCATTGCGTTCTGAGGGGGCGAGAATGAAAGCCAGCAATCCGCCTCTTCATTTTTCTAACGACTTGCACGATATTAGCTCTTGTCCTGGGCACTTCAGTGTAGGAAAGGGAAAGAGCGCTCCTTGCACCCGAAATCTAGATTAGGAAACTGCGACAAACGCCAACTTTTTTTGACTCACACAGCTAGCTGCCTCAAGACGCATTCACCTTGGCCTGAGCATCTAATTAGGGAAATATTGGCGGCACTCAACCTTTCTCCTCTCTCTGCTCTGTTTGACAAGAGAACACATTCGTTTGGTGCACCCCGGCCGAAGCACAATTTGAGGACACAACTATTTATTATACAAGAAAAGCATTGCTCTGGCCGGCCTCCCCCATAATGGTTGTCATTGACCTTGTCCGCCATGCCGAGGGCTATCACAATGTCGCCGTGGAGAACCAGAGCATTCAAGACCCCGCCCTGACAGATCTGGGCGAGGAGCAGTGCAGTAACCTGCGGGAGACGTACCCGCACGCCAAAAAGCTGAAAATGCTAGTAGCCTCGCCGATGCAGCGGACGCTGCAAACATGCATGCTGTCTTTTGGTCCGCTTGCCCCTCGTGGCACTATCGTGGTGGCCATCCCAGAGCTGCAGGAGCTGTCGACCTTACCGTCCGATGTGGGCTCAGATCCAGTTCGCATTCAGAAGCTCTTTGGGAAGCAGGTCGACCTTTCACGCGTCAAGCCTGGCTGGAACAACAAGAGCCACAACACCCCCTATGAGCCCAGCATCCCAAAGATCGAGGCCCGCGCCCGCAAAGCCCGGCGCACTCTGCGGGAGCTGACTGCCCACCTGGCCGAGGATGACCGCGTTGCTGTGGTCTCGCACGGCGCCTTTCTTCACTTCCTCACGCAGGATTTTCATGGTGTGCCTCATGAGCGAGGTAAGCCATGATACTTCCCCCTTCTGTTCTGTACTTGCATGGCACTGCTTACTAAAAATACAAAGGCACCGGCTGGGACAACACTGAGTATCGATCGTATGTCTTTGTAGACCCAACAGGTGCCGACGAGGACGCCGCTCTCCAGGAGACACCGGACAGCCGCACAGCTCGCCTCGGTCACAACAAAACAGCAAATCAGCGGGAAATAAAAGAGGAGCACTATAGAGTGATCGAAATGCAAATGGCCGCAGTCCACGAGTCCGGCAGAAGCTTTAAGTTCCAATAGATGGGCCACAATAAGCATGGTATTGCCTAAGCACAACCCGGCTTCAATGCTGGTCTGAGGATACAGGCCATAGAAAAGTAAGAGATCCCACGCAAATACCCACAGAGGGCACGGATATTTTAATAGCCAGAAGTCGCATATAGAGCGAGGCTCGCTTGTACCTAGGTTCACAAACAGTGAAGGACAAAAACGATACCAGGATTATGACCAGATTTGAAGTAATAGTACAGACAAAGGTGAAAAGCGCCATCCTAGAGCCCGCGGTGGCGGGACTCACAGCCAAAAGAGAGCGCCGGCATAGAAAATCGTCGCGTCATTCCGTAGACTCCTCCTCCATGAGAGCCAGAGGCAGCAACCCACTAGGATTATGCTTTTGCTTTCTGCTTGGCCGAACTGCAGCGCCTGCATTGGGCTTTTGTGGCTTAAATTCTTCAAGCCAGAGCCAAACATCGTCTCCGGGGGGAGCGCTGCCCTCGGTAGGCGGCTTGATTGACGCCTGCGATAGAGTTGCTGAGTTGCTCGGACGCGGCCTCCCTTGCACTTCTGACCCTTCAAAGGCGTCAGACCCTGAATCCGGGCCTAGGCGGAGAGCGACAACGAAGTAGTTCGAGGCGAGTGCGACCACGAGGCCAACGATAGCTCCGATAACAGCAGCAGAGCCCAGCTACGACACACATTAGCATAAACAGAGTAAACATAATGTTTCCGCCAAGACATGGGGGCAGCCGGAATGGAAAACTGAAAGACGTACATAGGTGTATAGAGGCTGAGATGTGTCAGCAAGAGAGCAGCAGCCATCTAAGAGCATCATAGGGTGTCTTTTGTGTGCATACCTTGAACTGGCCCACGAGACGAAAGAAATATACAACTGGCGACGTAGCGAAGGCGATTATACAGGTGATAGGAGACAGAGCGAAACGTATAAAGCCCAGCAGCCGAGATAGCGGCCAAGCTGCGGTGGCATACATGCCGGCCAGCGTCCAGGCCAGTGCACGCACGAGGTAAGCGACGGAATAGAAGAGAAACGTGACCATGGAGTACGACACGCTCCTCAAGGTGGAGAGGGACGTCAGAAGCACGCTTGTCCAAAGGGCAGGAGAGCCGACTGTGGACAAGGGCGAGGGCCCTGGCGAAGACGAAGACGCCATGAAGGATGTGACGTGTGTGGCTTTAGACGGCCACCTGTGCGAGCGCCTCTGAGCGCCTGGCCCTGCCTCTCTGGCTCATCTGATACGGGTTCTGTTGATGCACTTCCCCCGTCAAGCCTCAGGCCATCTTAGTGCCAGCTATTGTTGCGATATGGACGTGAACTCGGAGACTTGGTTAATGCCGTCAAGCCACATCTACGAAAGGGCGTCATGGCTCGCATATTCGGCGTGCCACACATTACATAACCGTAACTTAGCTGCGGCCAATGAAACGCGCCGGGAAGACAGGCCCCACTTATTATCCTTATCCCCCTCCTCGTCAAGAGTAGAGGGTCGGGGGGTTTCCTTGTATGAATCGGACAAACCGAGTCCTCTCTCCCCCGACAGACAGGAGACCATTCCGAACCCTTGCCTGACATGTTACTTTCTTGAGTAGCATTCCCATTGCCGTCCCCACCAATCCACATTTTTTTCGTCCGACAGCCTTTCTGGGGATTTAGGCGGTATCCCTCGCCTTTTCGTCATCATAAGCCGCGACGTCTTGGGGCAGTTTATTCGATGCTTTGAGCATCCATCGGCACAGCGACGCCTTCTGCCGGGGGCATATACAGTAAATTCGGTGAGCAGGGAGGCAATCTTGTCCACAAAGCATATCCACTAGGGGCGTTCTTGATTCCGTGCTCCTGGGGTGCGTGTGTCCTCCTGACCGACCATTGGGCCACTCTGCTTTTGGCACGTTTCTTCCTTCCAGGAGACGACCTCCACAACAAGGAGATATTGAGTACCGGCTGGATAGGACACTCGGCAAACCAGCATGGGGAACAACGCCTCCTCTCCAAAGGCGTCAGGCTCCGCTGCGCATGGAAATGTTGGTTGTGGCAGTGGTAGCAGCACAGATCGTTCGACACAATACCATCAGCAGCTCCAGCAGCAACAGCATCAGCAGCTCCATCAAAAGAAGCAGCAACAGCAACAGCTGCATCAGCAGCTACCACAGCAACAGCAGCAGCAGCAGCAGCAGCAGCAGAAAGGGGCAAGAAATCCGGTCCTTGTGCAAAACCAACGCGTTGCTGCTGCACCACCCGAGCAGTCGATGACACATGCGCAAGGCTCGACAGCCACACGACCAAAGTCAATGCCGCCGCGGCCCTACAGCACCGCCGCCGAGGCTGTTGTAGCGGCGTCCGCATCTCCCGCTCGGTCACCTGTAGGCGCCGCCCCCAGCTCTGCCGCAAAACCGACTGATATCAAGCCACGGCCGAAAGAGGTGCGCGGTGTCGCACCGTCCTCGATCACACAGCCCGTCGACGTTCCTCACAGCGGCAATGCGCCTGCCACTTCCGCTACCACTGCTACTGTCACCGCCGCTGTGGCAGTGCCGGCATCTGCAGTCCGAACGGGCGTCGAAGCTGCCGCTGCAACGGCCCATTCCGACTTCGAGCCTCCCCTCAGCCCCTACGCAGATAGCATGGACATCTCGATGCTACACCACAACAGCATGCAAGACATGTCGTACCTGACGCGCCCCCCGCGCCTGCCGCTCCCCATCGAGGAAGAGGTGCACACGCCTGGGTCGCCAATCATTGCGCCGCGCACGGTCGACAGCCCCATGGAGGAGATCGAGGCCCTCGACAACGACGGCCTGACCCATCGGTCATCCACGGTGAGCTCGACCACGGTCGACGAGGAGGACATGGAAGAGCTGCGGGTTGACAAGACGCGGCCCACGGTGCCCACAAGGCTGGAGTGGCTTCGGGGTGGCGAGAAGATCTATGTCACCGGCACAATCTTCCAGTGGAACAAGAAGCAGAGGCTGCACCCAGTGTGAGTATTTGGCTGGTCCGCTAGTCCGGGCTTGTGGTCGTATTCTTCCCTCCCCCCTCCCTAAGTCTGTTCATTGGCTAACAAATCCATCGGCAACAAAAGTGAGGGACGGCCAGGCGTCTTTGCGACGACCATCAACGTGCTTCCTGGCACATATCACATCCGCTTTCTTGTCGACGGTCAGGCGGAGACGTCACGTGACATGCCAACGACTGTCGATTTTGGAAACAACCTGGTCAACTACATCGAGGTACTGCCACAGAGCACGCCACCAAAGGAGGTAGCGGCCGCCGTTGCTGCAGCTGCAGAAGCGGTTAAGAAGCAGCAACAGCAACAGCAACAACAACAACTACAGCAGCCGCAGCCGCAGCCGCAGCCGCAGCAAAAACAGCATCAAGGCCAGGCAGGACAGAAGCAGCAACAATCGGGGCAGCAGAAGACGGCACCACTGCCACAGAAGCAGCAGCAGCAAAAGCAGCAGCAGCAGCCAGAACAGCAGCAGATGCAACAGCCACGGGCGACCACGGGAGGAGGGGAACTAACGGTAGCAACGCCGTCCTCAGTAGAGCTAACCACCAAGCTTCCCCGTTGGAAGAACGTCCCTCCGCCATCTGCCTTCTCGCACGAGCTGCCGCAGTACCTGGTCGACTACGACCAGCCGGACGATTCTCCCGCATTCGTCTCGGCGTCTGCTGCGACAGAGATCCTGCCACCGCCGCCGAGCCTGCCTGGATTCCTGGGCAAGCCCATATTGAATGCATCCACGCTCATCAAGGATGACAACAGTGTTCTGAACATGCCCAACCACTCGGTGCTGAACCATCTGGCTACTAGCAGCATCAAGAACAACATTCTTGCCGTCTCGGCCACAACACGTTACAAGGACAAGGTACGTCTAACTCTTTGTCGGCCATTATCCCCTCCACTTCAACAATGCTGACACACTCCTTACAGTTTGTCACAAACATCATCTATAAGCCGACCGGCGGGGATGACAAACACTAAATGGGGAAGGACATGACGGGAGACTGATTTTGTATGCAGGCTGGGTGGATATGCAGCACAGTGACTTTCTTTCTGCTTTTTTCCTAATTGCGGTATCAAGGAAAGGGGGTTCAACTACGGATGTAATAGTCTGCGAAATCGACTTATGATTTTCTTCTCGATAAAGAGGTCCTTTACTTTATTTTGTATTCTGTGTGTGCCGTGCGTTCTTTTTTTTTCTCAGTTTCTCGTCGTCCTTGTTGTTGGGTATCGGTATAGAATAAGCACAGCTATGAATCAAAGAGAGAGCGAGAGAGAGAGAGAGAGAGAGAGATACAGTCGGACAGTCGGAGCAATAAGTGAGACGAACAGACAGACAAGCAGACAGAAGTTCTCAATCCTTTCTCCACGTGACGAACACCTCGTCGGTGCGGAAGCGCTGGGTGCACGAGCTGTCCTCGAGGGAGGTCTCAAAGCCGGTCTCGTGAGCCAGGAGGCCTGCGTGGGCAATCATGATGCCGTTGTCGATACAGAAGCGCTCGTCAGTGGCGTAGACGCTGCCGCCGCGCTCAGCGGCCATCTGGCCCATCATCTGCTGCAGGCGCTCGTTGCAGCCGACGCCGCCGACGATGAGCACCTGGCTGCTGCCGACGTGGGCCATGGCGCGCTCGGTGATCTCGACGAGCATGGCAAAGACAGTCTCCTGCAGGCTGAAGCAGAGGTCGGCCGGCGTGATGGTGCTGTGGCCGTCGGGCGCCGGTTTGCCGGCAAACATGTGGGCGGCCCACTCGTCGGCACGCGTCAGCACGCCTGAGAAGGAGCAGTCCATTCCCTTGACAGCGTAGGGCAGGTCGAGCAGCAGCGGCTCGCGCTCGGGGCTACTGGAATCGTCGCTGCTGTCGCGGAACGGGCCCTTGGCCAGCTGCTCGATGTTGTAGCCGGGCGCCGGCTCGTTGGACAGCCGCAGCGTGCGGGCGAAGCGGTCCAGGCAGTTGCCCACGGCCGTGTCCAGCGTCTCGCCAAAGATGCGGTAGCGCCGTCCCGCATACGCAATCACCTGCGAGTTGCCGCCCGACACGTACAGCACCACTGGGTTGGTGGCCCCTGTCACCGCCCGGCCCATCTCGATGTGGCCCACGCAGTGGTTCACTCCCACCAGCGGACGCTGCCACAGCAGCGCCAGCGTCCGCGCGCCCACCGCTACCGCCGCCAGCGGCGCTCCCATGCCGGGCCCCTGCGTGAAGCACACGCAGTCCACCTCGTCCGGGCTCACGCCCGCGTCTGCCAGCGCCTGCCGCGCTACCCGCACAAACATGTTGCGGTGGTGCGCCGCCGTCTCGCGTGGCAGGAATCCCGTCCCCGGCGGACTCGAGAACGTGTCGCGCACGTTCGACAACACTATGACCGCCTCCTCGTCGCCCTCCTGTGCGTCCACTGCATGCGCAATCACCCCGATCCCCAGCTTGTTGGCCGAGCCCTCGCAGCCCACCGCTATGCGGTATTTTCGCGTCGGGTCCAGCTTGCGTGCCATTTCTGCTGCTTCTGCTGCTTCTGCTGCTTCTGCTGCTTCTGAAATCGGCCTAGGCAATCTCTTGCCTCAAAGCCACAACCAGCATCTTCTTGCCTTGGCGTAGGGCTGGCTTCCATCACAGAGACTTGCTCTTAAGCGGAACATAAAAACTTGTCATGTACTTATGCAGATTTTTGGAGGGGCAAGAGTTTTTAAAGTGGCAGCTGCCGCCAATGGCAAATCCGCAAAATGGGAAGCCGTCGCTCTGGAAGACAGGACCCACTTTCCAAGGGCCTTAGGTCACCGTCGGCTCCCCACACCACCGATAGTCGTTCCGTTTTATCATTTCGACGTCTTCACTTTTTCTTTTACACAATATCTGCATGTCGCTTTGCCCTTCCCTCACCCTTCCCACAATTCCGCTTTGGATTACACCGTCTGTCCCTGTATGTTTCCCCCTTAAATTTCCTTCTTTCGCACCTTTGGCCATGCTCGTCTGGCTGTACTCTCCGCAAAGGCTGCTTCTATACTTTGTAGCCAACCCCCTCTCTTCTGCTTGTTATTCGCCAGCCTCACAGTCTCTTTCCTGGCCCTCTCGTTTACAATGACCCTCCGCCTGTGTGCCCGTCTGTAGTGGAACATCTTCTCACTACAGAACATCTACTCTTTGCCTTGGCTGGCCTGCCAAACATAACTTGGTAAGAAGCGCACTCTCGTCTCATCTGTGCTGTCGCTTTCACCCTACACACTTCTTTTTTCCACATTTGACAAGTCTTGGGACTATACTTTGTGGCTATCAAGAATGCTTTTTTCTTTTTTTTCCTTCTAGTTATCCGCCACTCTACCCAGCTACTTTAGCAATCGCCTGCTAAAGGCAAAGGAGTTTTGCTGTTTCAACCATCATACACATTCCCTCCCTCCTGTCTTCCACCGAACTTCTCCTCCTGTCGTTATGCGCCGTACATTCCGTTGTGTGATCATAAACTAATCAACACAGATGCGACAGTCCCACCAGAACGCCTTGCAAAAACCCAAACATGGAAACACGAAAATAATACAAAATCAGACCTCTAGAATATGGGTCTACCAAAACCGGCAAACGAAGAGGAGGGAGATGAAAAATCAAACCCGGCACTCCAAGATTTGCAGACCGTCTCCGCAAGATCTCACGAAGCCCCATTGGTTGATGCTGTGGCCGCCGCTGCCGGTGCTGCTTGTGCGATTTGAGGTCGTGGTTGGCCGCCTGGTCTCCCTGGTTGCGTCGCATTGCTATTCCGCGCCGCCACGTTCGCTGGAAGCTCTTGACGTCGCGCCTGGAAAGGGTATGGCAATGGTAGTGATGCGCGAAATCTGAGGGTTCGTGTGTCGTACGGGTCGACCTCGTATACCTCTGGTTCGTCATCACTATCGTCGGCATCATACTTCCAACGGTCAGACATTTTGTCTACATCCATATCATCTCCACAGGGAGACTCGTCTCGCGGCGGGGTAGGCATTCTCTTGCGGTCGATCCACAACCGGTTCAGCCGTCCTATCCGACGACGGAACTGAAGCCGGGGTCCTGACGCATTCGCCTCCTGCAGTCCGCCTCTGAACTGGAAGACAGCCGGAACTGACGCTGGCTCGTCTAGCTCCATAGCCTCGGTGCAATCCTCATTGGATGCCTCGGAAGCTGGCGGCGTCATCAGATACTGCGTCTTTACCGGCCGGAATCCAGCGCTAATATTTTGATCCTTGGCAGGACTTAATGGATCGCAGGTAAGGTCGACGTGATTCTCGTTCCACCGACGATGGTTTTCGATCCTTTTTATCACGTCGGCACGCAGCTCGTTCTCCTTTTCTACAAGTGCATCGAGCAATTGGACCAAGTCCATCTCTGTTGGCCGCCCGTCGTTCCGCACTGGCGCCCGGACCTGGGCGCCCGGCGCACGTTGTGCAACAGAGAGCTCGGGAGCCTTCTTTTTCTGGGGCTGTCAAAGGTGGAAAAAGAAAGTAATGTCAGAGCAGTTGCAAATTTTCAGGGACAAGGCGCAACGTTCCACTCTGCTTACCTTCTGGTTGACGAGATCTTCGTCATCTGCCTTGATACCAAGGCGGATTTTCATCTCCTTCAGTTTAGCCCTCTGCTCATAAACTGCACGATCAGCCCGGAGCAGCTCGCGCTTGTGTATTTCTCGCTCGTGTGCCAGGATGACAAGCTGCCGTCCGTCCTCCAGCTCACGTCGCAACCGCTTGAGCTTGTCTGCACTCTGGATATCTCGTGCTCTCGTCTTGCGTGTTTGCCGAACTTCTCGTCTCCGGAAGCAGACAAAAGGATCCATTTCATCTGAATCTTGGTGCGTCTCGAACTTGAGAGACGGGTGTAATGGCCCGCCTACTGCCGTTCTCCGAGATTTCCAATATTCATATATCTCTTTTGCGTGGATCATAACTTTCGGCAGCTGAAGTTCGTTCAGGCCAGCAACCATGTGGTCATATGGCACAATAGTCTTGTCCACAGATGCATATGGAGTTGAGATGGATGCAGTGTCCTCAAACACCTCCATGATCTGCTCGAAATCATCTTCGGATAGCTGTGTGGCGGCAGACCGTTTTTGGTTGTATGATTTCAGAAGATCTTCATCTTCTTCAGTCATGTCATACAAGCATCCTATGCACTCCTCGACAGTCTGCGAGAAGCGTATATAGTTTGCCGGCTGTGTGAAGCTACGAGAGTAGAGTGCGTCATAGTTGACGTCACTCTCCTGTGGCGGCGGCACTGGAATCTCCTTATCAGAGGCAGATGCCGGGCCCTGTAACACGACCTGAAGATGGTATTCCTATTTTATAACGGCAGTCAGTGACCGGGGCTCCAATGGAGATGGGCTACCATGTCTTATGTAATGCATCACGTGGATATACACGTGACGACAGTGGTTCATCATAAAAAAGAACGTTGATGCCATTCATCAATTTAGTTCACTCACATTTTCTTCTGCTTGGTCGACACCGGTTGCGATTTGCGTTTCAGTTGTGAGGGCTTCATATTCGCTGGGGTCGACCTGGTCCTCACGTAAAACAGGTAGAGCTGTTTTTATGCTGAGTTTTTTGTAGCGGACCTTGCGCGTTGCCATGGTCGCGGCGGAACAAGGCGGGTGAAAGAAGAGAGTGAAATGGGCACCAAGCCCGCGGAAAATCCGCCTCAAATTCAATCAGGATATTAAGCAGGCCATGCGACACCACCCGGTGCACTTTTTGTGATAAAAAGTGATGATTTTGGGTGGTTTTTAATGATTCGAAAACGCACCCCAAGTCACCGAGCGATTTTTGGCGTGCTTTTTCGGAGTGCAATTTTTTTTCTGTGTCGTAAGCGGGATATGGTGGGTGAGAGGGGTGTTTCTGGTGGAATGGGGAATTAGGAAAAATAACAGACTGCAAAATTATTAGGGAAAGGCCAACCAATTCCCCTTTGTTTCTGCCTAAACCACTTGTGCTAGTAGTGGCCCTCCCCTAATCAGCACCACACAGTCGTTTGAGTAGGCGGACAGAACGCTAAAATCCCACTGGAAAAAGTGGCAAGTACTCCCTAAAAGTTCCGATTTCAACGGTGGCAATGCCATCTTCATGATCAACGCCAGCAGAGTCGCGCGAAAACGCGTTTTGTGTGTTCCAAACCGAAGATCGTTTTCGGCATGTGCAGTTCACACAAATCCGATCGTCAGCTTTTCATGTGTACACAACGGACGCATAGAATCAATTGAAGTTGTTACTGAAAAAGGCACAAATTAAGAGGAATGGCAAGCACAGTATTTTAATAGAATCGCACTGTGTAGCTAATATCCTATTTGAACTACGTGATGGACTGTGGAAAGATCAAAGTTTTAGAGGCCGCCGCCTGAAACTTTCAGTTGACTGTTTCCATTGACTCACTCATTGACAACAGTTGAGTATCAATGGAAGGGAACGGTTCCGAGTATTTCAGCAACTCAGCTCGCACGTCATAGAGAGATATTATGCCCCTTTTTGGTCTGTCTCAGATAAGAATAGGAGAAGACGATAAGATAAGAACCCATCGCCTATGTAGAAGCTTAAAATCTTATGTAAGTCGTTTTTGGTTGGATCTCCCCGCCATATGAGGACTCGCAGGATTGTAGGATTCTGGATGCAGCCTAAGATCACCTCTCTCCAGCCTTGCCGGAAAAGTGCAAATACTGCAACACACGAAGACAAGACGAAGAAAGCACATAAACTGTGATACAACATACAGAATCCACAGATCCTACCTGCCTACAAAGTCTCAGCCGAGACGGGAAACGCGACAAATAGAGAGACACTCAACAAAACGGTAGACAGAAGGGCCAGGCCCCCCTCTTGAACAAAGCCGGCCTTTGACGCGAGCACTGCTGGACGGAACAATCGATAAGAAGAACCAAGTCAAAAAAACCACAGGGCTCAGACAGGGAAAATGGGCAACACAACGAGTGCCGTACTGGACAATATCGTCCAAGGGACGAACTGTGAGTTTCTTTAGCTTTCTGTTCTTCGCCAATCTTGGTGTTCTTGCAAGGCTAATGTAGTTAATCGCAGTCGATCGGGAAGAGGTCGACCGTATAAAGAAGAGGTTCATGAAGCTCGACAAGGTGCGAACGAGTTACCCTGTCCAGTCGCGTACGGGCGTACTTGGGCCGGTTTATACGACTACGGTGTGCCTTCTTTCGGTATAGCTAATTGAATCCAGGATAACTCTGGAACTATCGAGCGTGATGAGTTTTTAAGCCTCCCACAGATTGCGTCCAACCCGCTAGCAACAAGGTGTGTGTGTGTGTGTGTTTATGGCGGTGAAGGCCAAGGCTAACTTTTATAGAATGATTGCCATCTTTGATGAGGATGGCGGCGGCACCGTGGACTTCCAGGAGTTCGTGTCAGGCCTCAGTGCATTCTCATCCAAGGGCAATAAGGAACAGAAGCTTAAATTCGCCTTCAAGGTGTACGACATCGACCGGGATGGCTACATCAGCAACGGCGAGCTCTTTATCGTGCTCAAGATGATGGTGGGCAACAACCTGAAGGACCAGCAGCTACAGCAGATTGTGGACAAGACGATTATGGAGGCAGATCTAGACCAGGACGGCAAGATCAGCTTTGAGGAGTTCACCAAGATGGTGGAGAACACGGACGTCAGCATAAGCATGACTCTAGGTGCGTTTTTTTTTCTCCTTCTCCTTCTGTTTTTCTCCTTCTGCGGGGCTTCCGTCTCTGCATTGGACATGCCTCTGTGGCCGTCTAGCCCACCCAGTGTGCATACCTTCAAGCCCCCCATGTTTGCTAACAACCCCGTGTAGACCATTTCTAGTCCACAGGCTCGCAATGGCTTGTTGAACAGTTACTGGGACCGCAGCGTCCTTGGACCGGCTTCGGGACTAAATAGAGCATGGGCGGAGGATAATATCTGTAATACCCGCAATCCTCGAACGTCAGGGAATAGCGATGGACAACTTTCAGCGACGGGGTGAGGGTACGCGAGAGATCGCATGGCATCTGACTATATGATGGGTCTGTTTTTTTTGTACGAAATGAATGGCCAAAACAACATTTGAATATGAGCATGACTTCTTGGAGCTCGTCGACGAGTTTTATAAAATCCAACGGTATAAAGAAGGGAAAGAAGGGGGGGGGAGGGAAATAAACGCCCACCCTCTTGTGAGGCCTCTACACGTGACACTCGGACATATAAGTGGACATAATAACCTGGAACGTCTATCACAGATTCCAAGTAAAGCTTTTAAAAAGCAACCGCTCATTAACGTCTTGTATTAGCAGCATGCGACTTTGCCTTATTTATACGCCTGATAGCTGAGCTTTGTTTTATAAATCTCGCTCTCCATGGTTGAAGGAAGGCTTTGCTGCTGCTAGCTGCTAGCAGGAAGAAACACGAAAAAAACAGTCCATCTGGCTCGCCAAGCTCGTCCGCTCATGGTATCGTAGAATGCACATGACGAAACGCAATGCTGCTTCCTCGCAGCCATGCCGTCTCGTCTCACCTCCGTCGCTTGTAGAACACCATATATGCGCTCGCTGCATCGCCGTCACGATACAGCCGTCGCGCCATATCGTTGCCGTCGCCGCTGCCAATAGTCATAGCCTCCACCTGGGCATCGTCAAAGTGGTGCCACTGGTGGCTGCCAGACAGGCTTGCGTTGGTTCCCGCACCGCCCGAAGAGCTGCCTCCGCTGCTGCTGCTGCTGCCGCCACCGCTGTTGCCATTGATGGAAGGAGTAGTAGCAGCAGCAGCAGCAGCAGCAGCAGCAGCAGTGCCGCCACCGCTCTCGTCCCGCACAAACGCCCGGTAGTGACCAGACCGAAGCGTTCCGCTGTGAACGATGACTGCATAGCAGTCGTAGATGAACGGCCCACAGAATTGCGGATCTGCTGTGCTAGAGATGCTGCCGTCGCCACCATTCACCCCCTTGAGATCCGCAGCGATGTCGGCCGGCGCCGTCTGCCCCTGCACCGTGTACGGCGTCATGTCCAGGCCGTCGATGGGGAAGACGACGGCTGTGTTGTTCTTGCGGAAGCCAAAGTGCTCATTGCCCTGGAAGCGCCGGAAAGAGACGCATAGCAGGTCTGGCAGCCGCACCAGGCGGACGCGCTTGTCGGTCGTGTCGGTCCGCCGACAGGCCTCGCACTTGTATTCGGGC
>JRUC01000207.1:0-30505 GCA_000806385.1 Leptographium procerum
CTAGTGCGGCATCGACCTGCTCGTCGACGGAGCCGCCGTGCTTCTTTCCGTAGGCGACGGCAGCGTCCATGAGCGGAGCGTACTCGGCCTTCTTGGACGCCGCAAGGATCAGGGACGGGTTGGTGGTGGCATCCTGGGGCTTGTACTTGGCGATGGCTGCGGTAGAGTGACAAGGGGATAATGTAAGCGCAAGTGAGGGGAGAGAAGAGAGCTCCTCCGAGAGGCGGTGGGAGTAAACTAACAAGCAAAGTCACCTACAGAAAAGTGTTAGCTCTACTGTGTCTTGATGATGGGATGCAAATACAAATCTGTATGACAATGCAGATGCAAATGCAAATGCTAATGCAAATAGTCGGAGCGACCGGAAAAGACGCAAAACTCACCAGAGTCACTGACAACGACCTGTACGAGAAAGAGAGCAAAGCAGCCAGTCAGTAAACTAGAGACAGACAAGAGAAAGCAGAGCGCTGCAAACTGCTGAACATGTTGCACAATGCGCGATGCTCGAAGCACAAAGCGTGAATCGGCGAGGCCCCTTGCAAGACAGAGCTTCTATGATAAGCAACTTACCGTGCCAGAGGCCTTAAGCTGTTCCAAGGAGCTAGCCATTGTGTATAGATTGATTGGTGTGTGATGGGGCGGGAAAAGGAAGAAGAATTGGCTGTGAAAAAAGGAAGCAGCTGCAGGAAATATAGAAAAGAATATGATAAGCTGGACGATGGGAATGAGAAGAGATGGATGAGAGCAGTTGAGGAAGTCGCGCAGATAAAACTCCGTTTCACAAGCAGAGGGGCGTCATGAAATTTGCCCCTCCTCTCTTATTTAGGTGTGCTTTGCCCGTTCGTTCCGTCATCCGGAAAAGGCAGCTTCGAGGCAGGCGCCGAGTGCTCGCCGGCCCACTAATAGCGACAAACTTTGGGGGGCAGCGAGGAGGCGTTCCACGGACGACTGTGCTCCGATCTAGCAGGAGCTTGCAAGGCAAGGCGATTATTAACGCGCACGTCGATGGCAACCGGTTTCTACGACTAATTCTCCTCCAATTAAGCTAAGCAGCTCCCGGGCTCTTCCACACGTTTCGCCGACAGCAGATGCTGTTGGCTTTTCGGGCCTTTCACTGCATTCTCCATGCAATCTGCTGACTACGAAGTTATCAGCGGCCGTAAGCATCACGTAGTTTATGCCAGCGGTCACTCTTGTCGCTCTCAAACGTCTTTCGATTTCTGTCTGGGGAGTGGCTTTGAATACGAAGAAATCTTACGAAAGCTGCACACGTCAGGTGAGCTTGGCAGAGAGAGAGATGTATTATCTTAGCTCCGATGATGTCGTTTCCCCCGGGCACCCCCACCTGCCCCGCACGTGCTCATGCAGGAGCTGCTGTCAGCTGGCAGAGTTTTTACTTTGCCAGCTGGCGGCACTTCTTAGCAGAAGAAGCTGTCGGGAAGCAGACCCGCACTAAAAATATCAACAACGTCCTGCATCGGCGTGGAATTCGACGTCGGCACTTGAGAAACCACTCCATCCGACTACCACCACGACCGTCCCCGCCAACCACCTGCTCGTACTCACCCCGTCTCCCTCACCGACCGCAGTTATGAGTTTCATGCCCGTCAACCCCCGTCCTATGCTCCAGGACCTCGTGGGCAAGCCCGTCTCTGTGCGGCTCAAGTGGGGCGAGACCGAATACAAGGGCGCGCTCGTGTCGATTGACAGCTACATGAACCTGCAGCTGTCCGACACGGAGGAGTTTATCGATGGCGAGTCTACCGGCCAGCTGGGCCAGGTGCTGATCCGGTATGTTGGGTGCTCCTCTGTCTGGGTTTGGGCTCGATATACATACACATCTTCAATTGCTAACCTTGTCCAGATGCAACAACGTGTTGTGGATCCGAGGCGACGACCGGGACACAAAAATGGACGACTAGGACGGCGAAAGAGAATGGAAGTCGGAAGTCGGAATTCGTCTGAAATAACTGACCGGCCGAGTAAGGGCCGAGAACCGGCCGCGAGAGCCTGCGAGGACCGCTGCTGAGCCCGGGGTGAGACGAGAGAAGGAGCCGGGCTGAACAGAGCTGTCCCTCCGTTTTATAATACCATCTGTTCAAAAGGCAAGGCGTCACGAGGAAAAGGGAGTCTACTTTTGTTCACCGTTCATCTTTTTTTTTTGTCTTTTTTGTTTTGCCGTATGAGCTTTGAAGAAGGTCAAAGGAGATTCATGTAACACAACTTCAAAAGAGGCCAAACAAAGGAAAGCATCAAGTCTCGCCCTTCCTTTAATTACATTCTAAATCAACCATAACCGTGAGACCAGAGGCATTTGAAAAGTGATTAATCTAGCAGATCGAGCAGGTGCACAGACAAAAAGCCCGAAGCAAAACAGAGGCCATCCCTCACATTGAGATCAGGCTGAAGCTTGTCTCAAGAGCAGCAAAGCAAAAGACGGGTAAAAACATGTCTGAGCTCCTGGCGTACAGCCCAGCCATCGAGGTGTCCATCAACCGGCCGCTGAGCTACCTGCGGCAGATCGCCGTCGACGCCAGCCCGGACGAGGCCGGCCTTCTGCGCGCCCAGCGGCAGCTCCTCCGCTCGGCCACCGCCCGGCTGCACCGCAAGGGCCTCAGCACAGACACCGAGACGTACCGCCGCCTCGGCATCCTCATCCCAGCGTGGCGCTACCCCGTTGCCTTTGAGCAGACCCTCAACGCCCTGCGCGACTACTGGCGCCGCCACCGCAGGGCCAAGACCCTGGGCGGCGCCGCGCCCTACCGCCAGGCCCGCGACCGCGCGGCCGAGTACCTGCGCATGCTGGCCGACTTTGGTGACGGCGACGAAGATGGTGGTGGAGCTGGCGACGGCGCTGGTGGCCATGACGACAGCGAGAGCTCGTCTACCTCTACTAGGTATGCCCACCTGCTGCCAAGCCCCGTCGACATGCGCGTCTTCCGCCTCGTCAACGGCAACCTGGAGATACCCAACACGCTGCTCAAGGCGCTGGCCAGCGCTGGCCGCATCGAGGACGCTTTCTTCCCCGACGAGCCGGCGACCTGGCAGGCAATTGCTTCCTCGTCCTCGGGAGGAAGAGGAGAAGGAGGAGAAGGAGGAGAAGGAGGAGAAGGAGGAGAAGGAGGAGAAGGAGGAGAAGGAGGAGAAGGAGGAGAAAGAGGAGTAGGCGCAGTAGACGGTGACGAGAGCGGCGGTGGTGGTAATGATGGCAATGATGATGATGCTAGCAACTCTGATTTCGACAGCGTCTTCGGCGACCTCTTTGTGGACGCAAATCCGCTGCTGCCAGTCGACGACGACGAAGACGACGAACCCGCCAGCGAAGAGCTCATGTCGCCAGCCATCGCCAGACGCGTGCGACAGGCCACTGGCCAGTTCCTGCAACAGCTTCAACAAGAGCAGCGGTTAGGCACCTCATCAGCCGCCTCCTCCTCTGTCGTGGCTCTGTCGGCGAGGGCCCACCGTGGCAGAAGCGGCAGAAGCGGCAGAAGTGGCAGAAGCAGCATCAACAACGGCAGCAGTAGCTCCTCCTCGCTTCCCCAGCAACTGCTCGACATGTTTAGCGGACGCGGATCAGCCACGGGCATCCCTCCCATCATCATCTGCCCGCTGCCTATCATTATGCCGGCTTCCATGGCCTCCATGGCCTCCATGGCTCCTATGGCTCCTATGGCCGCTGTGGGTGCTATGTCTCCGGTTGTCGTGCCTGCGGACGCCGTCAGCGTGTCAGATTTTCTGGTCAAGCTCGGCTCGCGCAGCGCTGCCAGCACCGCATTGTCCTCTCGCACCCTTACCAGCGGCTATGCCAGCAGTGTTGGCAGCTCTGGCAGCTCTGGCAGCAGCAGCAGCAATAGCCTCAACCTCAGCCACGGCCACAGCCACAAGCACAGCCACAAGCACAGCCGCATCCGCAGCCACAGTCGAACACCTCTGCCAGGCCATTACCGCAACACAACGACGAGCAACTCTTCCTCATCTACAGCTTCGCCGTCATCATCGGCCTCTTCTACGGCGTCGCGCAAGCATAGACTGCCTAACGGTGAGGAAAGATCCAAAAAGAAACTCAGTATCCGAAGCTTGCTCCCATCCGATACGAAATAGCCGCACATCCCAACGCTTTGCGATGGCGGGCCACAGTGGTGTTTGGCGTTTTCTATATTATGGGCTAGCCGTATTACAAGCGGCCTAACTAACTCACTCTACACAACTTGTTTAGATGACAAGCCTGCTATCAGTTGTCATCCTACGGGAATCGACAGGTTCGAATACGTTCGCATACGTTCAGAGGTTGCTTCTTCCTATGTTGCTTCTTCCTATTCTCCTTTTTCTTTGCGCTTTTTCGTTTCGCTTTTTACCTTTCCAATGGCGTTGAGACCCGCCTCCAAACGAGAAACATACAGTTACTTCCAATGCTTCCATAACACACCACCGGTCTATTCCATGATTTTTTATTTTGCCTCAAAACAAACAAATGCTTTTTTCTGCTGTGGTTCTTTTTTTTGTTCCCTCGTTACCCAATGCTGTCAAAGTAGGCCAGACGTCATAAGACATTCGTGTCGCGGAGGCGAAGAGAGGGAAAGAGTGAGTAGGACTGGGAGAAAGAGGGGAGAAAGGGAGAAGGGGGGAGAGGAAATGGAAAGGATCATGGAGCATGGTATGAATATACACATCTAGTCCTCGGTGATGTCGCCGTACTCCCACATGCCGTACTTGCCCTCCTTGGCCTCCTTCTCGGCCGCCCGCAGCACTTTGAACGTCGGCTCAAACACCGGGCTGCGCTCCCACACCTTGAGCTTCTTGGGCACCAGCCCGTGGCCATTAAGCAGCACCTCGCGGTTCAGCGACTCGTTGCGCTCCGGCCCATCGCCGCCCGCCTTAGGATCGAAGATGGTGATGTAGCTGATACCCTCCTTGGCGTCCACAAAGTCGAAGCTGCCCACCAGCTGCCGGCCCTCCGTGCACTCTGCGATGAAGTTCAGCGCATCCTGGAAGTAGTCCACTGCCGTCGGCAGCTGCACAAACGACAGCACCGCATCCACGGCCTGCGGCTTGAGCCGCTGCGTGCCGAACTTGGTCGCGTCCAGCGGCCGCAGCTTCGCCCACGGGATCTTCTCGCTGTTGCCGTAGTCCACATACACCACCTCCGCCACCTTGGCCGCCCGGTCGTTGGACCGGATCCGTGCCCGGTACCACTGGTTGTCTAGCGAAAACTGCGCCGACACGTAGTCACCCGCCTTGGGGTTCTCCTTGATCGCTACCTTGTTCTTGCTATCCAGGTGGAACTTTCTGAAGTCGCTCATCAGTGTCTCCAGCCCCGCCGTTCCCTGCCCGATCACCTGAATCTTCAACCGCCCGTTCGGGTCGATGTTGGTCACCACAATGTCCCGGTAGTCCTGTGGCCGCTTCTCCAACGTCGTGCCCTCTGCTGCCGCAGCTGCGCCTCCGCTCCCACCGTTCGCCCCGTCATTCTCCTCGGCCGCCTCGTCCTGCGACGGGTCCCAGTCGTGCCAGAGGCCCTTTCGTGCCTCCTTGGCCCGCTGCTCAGCCGCGTTGAGCTCGGCCGCGTTGCCCGACTTCTCCGCTGAATACTGGTGGACCGTCGCCAGGCCCTCCTCCACAAGCGCCTTGGCGAAGCTCTCACGGTTCACGAATAGCTCGCCAATGAAACCGCCGGTCTTGTCGACATCGTGCACGTCGATCTCGCAGTCACGCTGGTTACACCGCCGGTTGGCCAGCTCCAAAGCCTCCTCGCCAAACGGCTCGCCCTTGTCCTGCGTATTCCGGCCCGGCGCACGGGGCGCCCGGATGCCCGCCAGCACAAGCGTGAGCTTGACGCCCTCGCGGGGGATGAGAATCGTGAAGCGAGATCCAGACTTGCAAAAGTCCACAATGCCGGGAACCTTCTTCTGCCGCTGCAGTGTCGATGCCTGAATCTTGGCTCGCTGCACCGTCTCTGATGCATCGACATATTGCTTGATCTAGTTTGCACGTTAGTAAAGTCAGCATAATATGACTAAGCAACGCTCCCGAATCACACATCGTTTCATAGCGTTGTTTGTGTACACACCTTTGGTGCCTTGCCAGACCATATGCCCTTCTTCGCCTCCTTGGCAGTCTCTTGTGCCGCCAGCAGCTCGTCGTAGTTGGGCGCACGGTCGGTGTCGTCCTTCCGGTGACGGATGACCGTGGCATAGCCCTCCTGCACCAGAGCGAGGTTAAAGTTCTTGTCGTTGTGCGTAATCGTAGCCACATCCCGAGCCTCGAAATCGTCTGTGGCCGGGCGAGTTCCATCGACGCTAACGCGGACGTGCTTCCCAATCAGCTTCTTGCGGAGAAACTCTTTTGCCTCGTCCCGGTACGGGGCCTCGGTGGCTTCGTTGCTTCGTGGACCGCGGATGCTGCTGAGCTGGAGCCTGCTAGACGTTAGACATTGTGTGGTCCCAAGACCAAGACAAACGCATCACTATCACGCTCGCTTTAGAAAGACGCTTACCGCTTCTCGGCCCCGTTCTTATTCCGCACAATGATGGTGTCGGCGCTGATGATCTTGATCACAGTAGCGTCGAGGTGGCCTTCTGACACCTTGGCGACGTGGTTCTTGTGCAGGCGCTTCTTCGCATCTTGTGCCACCTTCTCGGCGGCCCGCAGCGATGGCATGCGGTCGCCGAGCATGGTGGAGTGGAAGTCGTTGCAGCGTGCCAGGCCCTCCTCCAGGAGGAAGACGGCAATGTTGCCACGCGGGTGCAGGACGGTTGCGACCAGCTGGCCCTGTGGGCTTGCGCCGGCGATCTGGATCTTGACCAGACGCTGCAGTAGCCGTGTCTCGACAAAACGCTGTGCCTCCTTGCCGTACTCCTCGCCGGGTTGGGTCTCGCCTGTAGCCTGGTTGACGCGCTCCGTTGCTGGCGTCCGGATTCCGGCAACCAGCGTCATCACCTGAGCGTGCTTCTTGTCGGACAGCAGCAGGCGGACGAGCAGGCGGTCGCCTGCGAACACGCGCTCGATAATGCCGTCGACGGTCTTGCCTTTCCACTCTGTGAGAAAGCCGGGGCCACCTAGGTCGTGCTGGACCTGGATGGAGCCGCCGGTGCCGGCCCAGAGGCCACGCCCGTCGGCGCGCGCCTGGGACTCAAAGCTGCGGAGGGTTTCGAGGCGCAGAACGATCTCCTCGCTTTCCTCCTTCTTGCCAGCATCCTCGCGGACCTTGAGCCACCCAGCGGAGACGCTTGCGTCCGGCAGTTCAGGACCGTCCTTGACGAGCACGGTGCCGTAGTCACGCTGCGATGACGGCACGGTGTACAGAACGGTGCATTGGACCTGCTTGTTGAGGACGTTCGTGCGGAGGTACTCGCGAGACTGGAATGCGAATGGCTCCTCGTTATCTTTGCTCAGGCGGGGTGCACTAACAAAGGCGAGGGAGAACGTGCGCTCGAGAGTCGGATTGCTGGGGCTAGTGAGGACGAGGGTGTCACCACTCAGCACAGACTTGACGATGGCGACAAAGACCTTGGACATGGCGGGCAGGCGGACGGGCTATTGCATATGTCAGTGGGGAAGCTCAGAGTTTAAGCGCAATGCTTGGGGTGCCTAAATCAGACACATGTGCTTCTCGGCGGCATAGGCCCCGAGGAGCTGTCCAGTGGCACTGCCATGCTTCACCGCCACATGGGGCTTCCCGAGCGGAGCCTAGCTGAAGGGCGGCAAGTAACGTACTATGCATGACTTCGACACTTGACGACAGCATGTTACCATCCAAAACGACAACTGAAGCGTGACGCAATACAAAGCCAGGCCAGAAATATCTGGTGTATTCCTCGGAGACCTAGTGCAAGATAGCAGCCGGCTTGCAGGGTGCCTGCTGTCTTGAGGCTGGAGGCAAAGAGGGAGAGCAGGTGCAGCAGAACGGAAACTGCCATATGGGGCAAAGAACAGGGAAACGGAGGGTAGACTGATCTGAGCGGTTGGGACAAGAAAAGAAATCGAGACCTACCAGGCAAGGACCAGAGACACCAAACAAGATGATGCCAGGAATATAATCAAAAGGATAAGAAACTTAGTATGGTACTCGGTATAGAAGCAGAAAAAAGAAATAGTGAGGGAAGACGGAAAGGAGAAGAAGTGTGGCACGAGTCGGTAGAGATGTTATGGGGTTATGGAGGTGGGAAGCTTGTGGCAAAGCTTCCAGAGTTGTGGACAGAATTCAAAAGCGTCGTGTGTCCAGCGGTGTGCTCCAACACTATAATTTTGGCTGGGGCATTATTATTTTATTACTCTGTAGAAGAAAGGGTTCGAGACGCAATGTGGGGAAGGACTGGCTGGGCGCTGGGCCAGCAACGAGCACGAGCACGATTAACAGCTTCGTGCAACAGCGTGCGTGGGGCCTGAACAGCTCCCGCCCCTCACCTAACTACCCCTCTGTGCCTGTATCTGCTGGCGTCTGCCAGCCCTAAATATAGCCTCTGCTTGTACGAGATTGAGGGGGGTCCATGCAGAGAAGCTTCGGTTGGCTCGCATTCGTTTCAAGACATCAGACCATGTCCCAGCCTCCATTGGCCAGACTCCTAATATGTAATACTACATACGAGTACAAGTATGTAGTAGTGCTCGTAGATGTGCGATATGCAAGATAGGCATCTTATGCGTATAAGAAGTACGGCTGTTAGAAAAAAAGCTTCATTCGGTTTGCGGCTGACGGCACTCGTGCACGACTAGATTTGCTTTAAAATAGCTATATTCTCTCCCTGTCTGCCACAGTGTCCGCCATCCCTGAGCGCTGCGTTCTCTGCTTAGGCCGATATGCCAATGACACCGCAGGCCGGGCGGGCACCTGCGTTGCCGGTCTTGAGACTGTCCTCGTTGCCGCCCTTGCCGAGATCGTCAGTGCCGCCGTGGACGACAACGGTGCGGCCGATGACGCTGTTGGGGCCGATCAGCTGGACGAGCTTGTCCTCGATGGTACCCTTGGCAATGCCCTGGGCGTCCGTCTTGATGTTGCCGAGGTCACCAACATGGCGAACCTCGTCGGTCGGCGCGCCGTGGGTCTTGCTGAAAGGGTTGACTTGTGGAGTGTTAGCGTGAGCCAGAGCAGAACGGCAAATGACTTGGTTCCAAAATAAACCAGCTTGAAAAGAGAAAAACAGGGCATCTTACAGTGAGGGCCGGCCGAGGTGCAGCCGTTGGTGTTGTCACCAAAAGTGTGGATGTGGAAGCCGCGCTCAGCGTTGGGGTCGTTGCCGGTGATCTCGTAGGTGATGCGGGTGGGCGAAGACTCGGAGTCCTGCTCGAAGATGACGGTGCCAGACACCTTGGCGTCACCCCGGACGACAGCAACTGGTAATAGAGCAACGTCAGCAAGCCATCTTGAATTGAAACTTTCTGCGGCATGTCAAATTGGCCAACAGCTTCCCCCCCTCCCCAAAGCCCATTCTCCATTCCCACATCTCCTAAGCTTTCCCTTCCTTCCCCAACTTCCAGAAGACAAGGACGGGAACTACTGGCGAGCCAATGAAGAGTTGCTTGTGGCCACACCAGCGCCAGTCTCGGGCCAAGGACCATCAGGGTGTGCAGTAGGACCAACCACAATGACACGCCCTGGCATCGAAAACTTGCTCACTTGAGCAGTTTAAAGTTGGGCACCATCCCCAAAAGGTATCCATTATACCGATATGACAGGGCTGCATAGGCTGTAGATGGGAAAACGGGCAGATCGGCCCTAGGGGAACGTGAATTGCATACCTGCTTTGACCATCTTGACGGATAATACGTGTAAATTTAGGTGTTTTGGAGCTAGGGCTGATGGGTGACGAGAGAGGCTGGGATGATGAAAGAGGGAAGAGGAGAAAGAAGAGGAGAGCCAGAAAGAAATAGGAACTCTCAACAGCGGAATCAGCGGGGGAAGGGACTAGAAGTGCGGGTGCGGAAGAAACCCATTAACAGGTAGCCGGTAGAAGAACGGCACAACATCGGAGATCCGAGGTCGCCCAATGAGATGGCCATTGCGTGCGAGGGTGGGGGGGAATGACCCTGTTGCTACCTGCGGTTGCTTTCAAAGTAGCAGGACAAGCTCCAGAAGACAGCCCCGCATCACGAAAAAAACCTCCAAGTGCTGGAGCTACCTGGGGCGTCGCGTCATTGCCTAGCTGCTGCGTTCATCAAAGACCGAAAGGACCCCTCGCTGACAAATGACCCATACAGATCCCGGTGGCTTTACTATTATGTAGCGGACGAAAATGTTCGAATTGAGAGGCCAGTAAATAGCTCCGCAACAGAAACAAAATTCCAACATCGAAATACGGCTCAAGAGGAGCAAGGACCAGAGCTATCACGAAACGAGCTGCCTCGCCTTGCCTTGCCTTGCTTGCATTGGGCGTGGTAGCATGGAGCCTAATTTGCTTCGTGCTTTTTTGTATTAGGATACCTCCAAGTTTCTTGGCCGTTTCATAACGGGGATCGTTGGGCCTTCTGGCCGTTTCAAAACGGTTTAATTTGAATTGCAAGATACTCAGTAGCCCTGCAAGCTTAACCTGCAGCTACCTGCTCGTACTCGTATCAGCTAAGATGAAAGATACCGTGTCTCGACTGTCCTGGCTTTTTCCATTGCTCGGCGCCGAGCGAGAACTCGGCCTGAGCTGTAGGGAGCAAAAGAGAACAATGCGTTTCTGGGCGTTGATGTAAAATATTTCGCCCATACTGCGTCATATGTAGTATGTTCGTAGAGTAGCACATCGGCACATTGGCACATTGAAGCCTTGCTTTCAGCGCTCGCTCCTTCTTCTGACTTGAGTGTGCATGCTCGTGCCTCTTACTCAGGCGCATAGCATCTCATCTCGTATTGCTCTGTGGCGGTTTCCTGATACGGACGAGCTCGCCCAGGAAAGAGCAACGGAACGGGCGGGGATCCTTCCCAGCTCCATTGCCCCATCGCGCGCTGCGATTGGCCTGACTGGCAGGGCCCCTTGGCGAGTCGGTGTTGCTTCGAGGACCGACCCAGAAGTTGTTGTGTCCATGCGCAATTACCATTTTCGTTTCGGATGGGTCTTTTTGCCTTTTATTACTCTCGAGCCTGCATTTGCCACAGTTGCAGCTCTTCGACAACACACCTCCGACCACATCGCGAGCCATCGCTGTCGTAAAAACGTGTCCAGGTCTTGTCAGGCCTTGTCAGGTCTTTTCAGCTGTTCCCATCTTATTCGTGACTCCTTCCGCGTCAGCGAGACAAGGCAGCCTATTTTATTTCGCCAAAAGAAAAGAAAAGAACAGAAGAAATAAAACCCCACGCCGACAAAACCTCATCCCGGCTCCGTTCGGCTATTATACGGGACCCACGAGCCACGAGTTCTGCCTACGACTTTCGGACCACGACAAGAGGTAAGGATAGAAGGGAGTTAGAGCTGGAAAAGCAACTGGCCGCAAAGAAGATTAGAAGATACGCCGAGACGAGAGACCCCGCCTGCGCAACGGTCACCTGAGCCGTCTCTGCGTCCTGTGGCTTGGCCGCCTTTCCTATCAGCAGCGTCACAACCACATTCGACTTTTAACGGCTGGAAAAAAAAGTCAGCCCTGGGGAAACAGAAATCCTTCTAGTTCTCTCGCCTCCTGAGTCCCTCCATTACCCACTTTCCATCTCAGTCTGTCCATTTTCCCGGTCTTCTCGTGCCGACTTTCTCTGCTTCTTTACTTTCTCTGCACCCACCTTCTCAGCGTACTCGTATCTCTGGTGCGACGAGCGACGAGCGACAAGCGACAAGCGACTCACAACGATCGCCCGCCAGTATCGGGATGACCTGTACAAATCCAACGACTTGATTCCGGTTCGCTCGTCCTGGTAGCCCTCCGTTTCCTCCGCAATCTAACCGCATAATTTTCCGACTCAACCAGCACTGATCACTGACATATCTAAGCAGCTGCCCAGTCTGAAATCCAGTTCTGAAACCTCAGTTCCGCCTGCGGGCGGCCCTCCAAAATGTCTTTTCGTGGCGACGACCAGCGCCGGTACGGCCATGTGCCGCCAGTGCAATATCCTGTGGGATCCCAGCAACACCAGCAGCACCAAGCGCATCAGCAGCATCAGCAGCAGCACGCACAACCCCAGCAGCAACCATATGGGTACGAGTACGAGTACGAACGCACCACCCAGACGACTGCCAGCCAAGCTGTGTTCGGCATCGCCAGCAACGGGTCCTATTTCGAAGACCCGCAAGCGCAGCCGAGCGTGGCCCTCCGAAGCGAAAGCGAGCTGTTCTTCTCCGGCACGACCGATGTGTCCTCCTCGGCGCCCGCTGTCCCCGCAAGACCGGCCGCCTACGGTGGCTCCCCAACAAACACGGCCATGTCTGGCTACCAGCATCAATACCAGACCACACCGTCGCCGTCTACCTACAACCCACAGGCCTTTGCGAGGTCGCAGTCACAGTCTCTTCCCTACCACCCTCACCCTTCCGCCCGCCTTGCCTCGCCGACCATACCATCCACGCCCTCCTTCCAGTCACCACCGTCACAACCGACCTACACTCCAGCTGCCTACAATCCGGCTGCCTATGCCAACACGAATGCGGCCATGCCGCAGCGGACAGCCACCTACGCCGGCCACGGCAGCTACCAGCATACCTACAGTCCGCCTCCCGTGCAGCAGTCGCCAGTGGCGCCGTCGCCCCAGATGTATATCCAGCAGCAGCAGCAGCATTACGCTTTGGGGACCCACTACCCCTCGGCGGCGGCAACAACAACAACAACAACAACATCAATAACTACGGCATCGTCGTACGAGCCGCAGTACGCTCAAAATGCTCAGGGGGCCAACTCATATTACGCTTCGGCAGCAAGTTTTGCGACGGACGGGGCTGTTCAGGCTCCGATCGTCTCTTCGGCTACTGTTGTCTCCATGGCAGTATCTTCCTCGCCATACGCCATACCGAGTACCATGACTTCACAAGCGCCATATCCGACATATGGCCATGGCCACTCATCCTCTGTTGAAAACCAGTCTAGTGGCGCCGATTCTGGTGCCTTTGGCAGATCAAGCTCTGCAACCTCGCCGCTGTCATCTCCCCTCCGCCACAGCCCATCTCCTGTTGGTCTGCATCGACATCCGACCAACGCGCCTCTCCCAAGCCGCCCGCCGATGGACAACGTCCCAGAAGAGTCATGGCAGCAGAGCCCGGCGGCTGGTGGCAATGAGCATATTACACAGGACAGTCTCTTTCATGATATTGAAGCGGACTTGGGTATTGGCAGTGCCAGCAACGGTGGCAACGGTGCAAATGGTGCAGACGCCGGTCTGAGAAATGGCGACATATCTGAGAGTGACTTGTATAGACACGGCTCACAGGCGTCTACGCATCCGAGCACCCACTGGTCGACCGGAGCGTCTACCATCGACCGAACGCCGTCTACTGCGTCTACCGTGTCAAGCGGCTATCCCTCTGCCGTTACGAACCGCTGGGAAGAGGACAGCGATCCAGAGGGCGCATTTGGCGTATACGAGATGCAGCAGGCCGATCTGGACGAACAGAGATTCAGCATCAGCGGCGCATCGGCGACCTCTGGCACAAGTGTGCCGAGTGTGGCCGGTTTCAGTCCTGGCCGCTACGGCTATCCTGATGTGCACCCGCAAACCGTCCCCTCTATTCAGCCCCCCTCGGTGCCGACACCATCCAATGAGCCCAATGCTAGCGACTCTGAGTTCGTTGGTATGGACATTGGACTAGTCAGCGGAGGCTATGCTGGCAACCTGGCGTATGGCGGCCAAGTCGGATCGGAGGCGCCTGATGGCTCTGATCGCCTTCAGCAGTCGACAACGCCGCGTCCGTACGACAACAACGAGACTCACTATGCCCCGTTTGTGGACGCCAACATGGACTATGGGGGGACTGGCGGGCTCCAGGCTCCTGTAGTGCATCGGCTCAGCTTTGACGAAGGCGACGAGCAGGTGTCTGTTCACTCTGGTCGCAGTGGGAGCGAATCCCCGTACAAAGAGGACTATCCGGACATGTTCTACCATCCCGGCATATCGAACCGCCCACTCCCACCACCCCCGCCGGCGCCTACAGAGAGCAGCATCAACAACGAACTACTTTCGGCGAGGCACGCGTCCTCGAGGCTTTCCTACCAGCAGCATACACCATCTCACAGTGCGGGATCGCGATCGTCCGCTTATTACTCGCAGCAAGACTTGCAGCAGCAGCAGCAACAGCAGCAGCAGCAGCAGCAGCAGCAGCAGCAGGTGGAGCGTTCGACTTCAATGTCAAGCCACAGCACAACGCCCGTTGTTCAAGTTCCTGGACGGTCGCGCACCGATGCTGCAGAAGAGCGGAGGAGGGCACAGAGGCAATTGTCAACACAGCAAGGCTTGCCGTACGATAGCTACGATTCTGCCAGCACGACATCGCTGGCGTACGACGTCATCACGCTGCCTAGCGGTCGTCGGCGAAAGTTTGTGCCGTCCAAGCTGAGCGCGGCTGATTTCCGTCGCTGTCTTGAGCCTTGGGCTTTGAGCAGCATAGCCCGCTGGATCCGCGAGATGGCCGATGGCGAACCCGACCTCAAGCGCAAGACGATCGAAGAGGGACTGGTTGCGCTGTTCACTACAAAGGTGCCCACAATGAATGTTGCCGACGCTGAGACCCTTGCCGACATGGTGGCCGACTCCATGTCCCAGGCTGGCATCTTGGTTACAGAGGAAGAGTGGGTCAAGTTTGGCCCAGGCGAAATCAGCGGCGTCCTGTGGCAGCTGACGGGCTCTGGCTGCTACGCTTCTCGCCTCCACGAGCACGAGACAGCCGGGCGCTGCTACTCCCACTACTGCACGCGGACACTGAGGAAGGCAGACCTGAACGGGCTGGCGACAGAAGAGTCGGCCAAGAAGGAAGATTGGGTGACGTATTACAAGATCACAAAGGAGATGAGGGAAGGAAAGCCGAACAAAGAGGTGGAGCGGCAAAACAACCTTCACGAGATTGTGACGAGCGAGGAGGACTTCAACAACCAGCTGGAAGTGCTGCGCGTGCTGTACAAGAACCAGCTGATCCATTGGCAGCCTCCCATTATCTCGCCCAGCCGGCTGCAGAAGTTTGTCGATACGGTATTTGGCAAGGTGGAGTCGATGCAGTGCGTGAACAAGGACCACCTCTTGGCCCAGCTAAAGTACCGCCAGAACGAGCAGGGCCCGTGGATCATGGGCTTTAGCGACATTTTCCGCGAATGGATCCGCAAGGCCAAGGACGAGTACATTGCGTACTCTGCTCAGTATCCCATCGCGTCTTTTACCGTGCGCAAAGAGGCGTCGCGCAACATTCTGTTCCGCCAGTTCCTAGAGCACGTGCGGAACCACAAGCGGTCAGACCGGCTGGGCTGGGACACGTTTCTGAAGGCACCGATCACGCGCCTCCAACGGTACTCGCTGCTCCTGAGCACGGTGCTGAAGAACACGCTGCAGGACAGCGAGGAGAAGACAAACCTCGCCAAGGCGATCGAGGAGATCCGGGCGGTGACTAAGGAGTGCGATCGGCTGGTGGACGAGATGGGCAAGAAGGTGTCTCTGCAGGAGCTGCAGAACCAGCTCGTCTTCCGGCCCGGCTCGCAGACGGTTCTCAACCTCGACCACCTAGGCCGAGAGCTGCTCATGCAGGGCGACCTGCAGCGCATGGGGTCAAAGGGCGTACGCTGGGTGGACACGCACGCGCTGCTCTTTGACCACTACTTCATCCTGACGAAGCTGCTTAGCTCCAAAGATGGCAAGGGAGACAAGAAATACGACGTCTCAAAAGAGGTATGCATGCATGCGTTTGGTACACCCCGTACTATCTAAAGAGACTGGGACTAACCTTTTTTTGTTTTCTTTTCTTCTTTTCAGCCGATTCCTATGCCTCTGCTCCTCTTAGAGAGCATGAATGATGACCCGATCGCAAAGCAAAAGGGCCTCGCCACGCCGCTGACACGGTCGGCCGTTGCCTCTGCGTCTGACACAAAATTGAACAAGGTGTCGTCCAATGCATCCAGCAGGCCTGAGCTGGACCACGCAGCAACCACGACATCGATCAACTCCCTCACCCGGCTGGCGCCAGGCACGCTCAACGAGGAGGGCAAGACGCTGTACCCCTTCCGCGTGAAGCATCTGGGCCACGAGATCTACACGCTCTATGCTACGACGCCGCAGAGCCGGCAGGACTGGTGCACTAAGATCGTGGAGGCTAAGACACGGCACGCGCGCGCGCTCGCGGAGCAGAATGCTGAGCCGTTCCGCCTCCGGGTCATCTCCGACAGCGGGTTCGCATACGACTCGATAACGGCAGCGTCGAAGATGCCGGGCGTCTCTATCCCCGGCACACCACTCGATCGGTCTATCCGCGAGATGGAAACGGTGTTTGGAACGAGCCGGCCGCCTCCGGCAGTGTGCCGGGCTACGGTGAACTGCTCTACGGGCTTCAGTGCATTCGGAAAGTCGATTATCGCCGTGGGAACCGACTTTGGTGTCTACATTTCGGATGCTGGAAATCCACGAGGCTGGACGAGGGTGAGCATTCCTGTGGTTGTGTGATGATATTATGAAGCTCTGCTAACGCATTGGGACCGGATAGACTGTACAGATCAACAAGGTGACGCAGATTGCAGTGCTGGAAGAGTTTTCGATCTGCCTGATCCTAGCAGAAAAGTCGCTGATCTCGTACCCGCTGGACCTGGTGGCGCCCGTGTCCAACTATCCGGCGCCGATGCACGACAGCCCGCGACACGCGCCGCAGCGGCTGGCCAAGGACGTCAGCTTCTTCGCCACGGCACGCATGAAGGAGCGCATGCTCCTCTTCTACAAGCGCAAGGAGGGCATGCACAACACGTTCCGGGTGCTGGAGCCGGTGTTCCAGAAGGCGTCCGAGAAGAAGAGCCGGTTCTTTGGCATGCGCAAGGGTGCCGGGGCTGCCGGGGCCACGGAGACGTTCCGCGACTTTGATGAGTTCTATCTGCCGGTCGAGTGCTTCTCGCTCAACCTGTTCCAGTCGTATGTGGCGGTGTCGACGGCCAAGGGCATCGAGCTGCTGACGCTGGATCGCAAGCAGCCGATGTCGGTGCCCTGCGACCTGGCGATGCCGGCCATTGCCAACATTGCCGCCCGCCTGCGTGACCAGCGACCGCTGGGCATGTTCCGGCTCAACGACCAAGAGTTTCTGCTGGCGTACGAAGACTGCGCCGTGTATACGGACAAGCACGGCGAGGTGTCGCGCACTCTGATCATGGAGTATTCGGGCAAGCAGAAAAAGGCAAAGGCAGCGACCATGTTCGGCCAGTATCTGCTGCTGTTCAACGAAGACTACGTCGAGGTGCGCAATGCCGAGAACGGACGGCTGCGCCAGATCATCGCCGGTATCGACGTGCGGTGCCTGGACTTTGGGTTTAGAGGACCCACGGGCGGCGACAACGCGTCAGCCACGGCCCAGCTGACAGGGCCGCTGGCGACGCAGAGCGGCGAGAGCTCCAACGGCACGGTCAAGATCTGCATGGCGCATCCAGAGGTGGCAGGGATGCAGATCGTGCTGGAGCTTCTGCTGAACGACGGCCACTCCGAAAAGGCGTAAGGCTAGGCGTTGGATGATGGATGATGGACGATGGACGATGGACGATGGGAGATAGACCAAAGCGAAAAAAAAGGAAAGGAGCGTTGTTTAGGACTAATCCTTTTGGATGATTTGGGGCGTTGTGGGACGACTATGAAAAGGAGACATATCATCGTCGGTTTTTTTTTTTGCCTTTTTTCTTTTGTCGTCTTGTCCTTTTTTGTCTTCTCCTTTTTTTTCTTCACTCCATTACAATTGTATTGCATATGTGCATATATGCAATACGGAGACTGTGGCCGATTGGTGATATGGTAGGCAGATGCTGCCTTTTTTTTTTTGTAACATTAATATTTTTTCCCGCTCCTGGAACTTCTTGGCTACTGCTTCTCTTTACATACACTGATACCAATTGATTACAAGCAGTTGCATGTGCCTGTCGCGCGTAGTTTCCCCCCCGAATTATAACGCCAATTAAATAAATACGCGTCTCATGGCGCGTGAGAACGTGACCTGCCTGGGGTTTCCACTAATTTACGGCACTTTTGGGGGAAGGCACCGCCGGTGGGGACCAAACTCGTTGATAGGAGCTTCCTCTGAGCAAAAAAATGTCGATCAAGACCAACACAAAAGCTCTCCTTCCGTAGTGACGAGGTGCCCTCTCTTTTGCTTCCCCAGATTGAGACTTGATCGCGCTCTGGCTCTCCCCTGCCGGTACCCTTTTTTCTCACTTTTTACCCTTTCTAGTTTTTTTTATTTCTTGTCTTGTCCAGCGTCCTAGATTAGCACGTCTTCTGGCCAGCTGGATCCATCATAGCCGTTCACCAGTTTTGTGTCCTGCATTATCTATTACTTGTTTATTTTTGTTCAGCCTTTATAAGCTGAGGTCATCCTAACTTCCTATTTCTCTTCTTCTTCTTCTTCTTCTCTCTCAGCTCAGACCGGGGACAGCTTCAGCCTCTGCCTGACCCTCTCGTCATCCAGACATGCGCCCCTCCGGCGCTCCGACACTCCTCCCTCCTCGACAATGAAGTCCACCCACGAGGTCTACGCGGAAATCATTGCCTCTCACCAGGAGCTCGAACGCATACCGCCAGAGGTTCACCTCTTCTGTCCCCGCCTGAGCGATGACGACCAGGAGGACTACGACGACGTCGCCGCCTCGGACGCGGACAAGCTGAGGAAGATACAGGATGGCCAGCACCGACTGCAGCTCACATCGTGGGCGTCGCTCATTCTTGGCATCAACCGCGACCAGGCCGACCGGTGGCTGCCCGACTGGATCCAGCGGACGGAGTCCTTCCTCGTCAAGTGTGACGGCTGTGTGCGAGCCTGGCATATGGGCCGGAAGGCGCTGCGAAGTCGTCTGCTGAAGTGGGCTTCCCCCTCAATTTTTTCTTCCTTTTCTTCCTTCGTAGTAGTTTGATACGAAAGGGGACTTGCTTACTAATTACTTCACGCACAATAGGGAGTTCGACGAAGAAACAACCAATATCATGGAGGGCAGGCTACACGACTACGACACGGCCCGCATAGACCGCGGCCTCCGCCAGGCCGTTGCCATCCTAGAGCAGCACGGTCCCATGTCCTCGGCCAAGCTGGTGGCTATCGATGCCACTGCCGTTCTCGCCTTCTATGAGGCTCTCTGCTGCGTCGAATACCTGAGTCTGCCAGAAAACCGCCGGCTGTTCAACATTGTCTTCCAGAAGACGCAAGAGAAGAAGCCGCTTAAGATCGCTTCTGCTGTCATCCCCACCATGACCGTCTTCCTGTTCCAGGCGGACCCTCTGCGCAACCGCTTTGCCCGCACAGCCTGGGAGCGGCGGCCGGCCCAGTCTCTGACCCCGGAGCAGTTCGAGTGGGCCGTCAGCGACCACCTGGCCGATGCCATTGATGCTGTCAGCAAGTCGGATGCCCCCGACGCGGCCGTGCAGCTCTTCTGGGACGGTTTTCTGCTGCTGCTCGACGCCATGAGCGAGGACGTGGTGCTGCACTGCCTGCGCGGCATGCAGATCCCCCTGGACGTCTACCAGCTCGCTGTGCAGCACCTGGATCGGCCGGCCGACGGCGTGCTGGCGCGCAGCCTGCGGGCTCTTTGCGCTCTTATGGACAAATCGTCCAAGGCTTTCTGGGATGCGCTGTCGCTTATGAACCCGCCGCAGCTGCCCATGTTTCTGTGCCGTAGCCCGGCCTTTGCGCCCTTCCTGGCGCGCTCCTTTGAGGAGTCCATGCAGCTGGTGCCCGACAGCACCAGCACCCGCGCCCGTATGCCGCTGCTGGTCGCCTTTGTGCGCTCGCTGATGCGCTCGCTGAACCGCAACCAGCGCTCGGACGTGTGCGACTACCTGCTGTCCGTCTTCCTCACCAGCACAGCCGACCCGGCCGTCACGGCCACGCGCGAGGGCCACTCCACCTGCATCGTAGCCGGCCTGACCGCCCTGCAGATGACTCTCGACGGCTACCTGGATGCCCGTTATCGCCTGACGTCCGAGAGCGCTCTGTTTGTCACCACCGTCATCAACAGCGCCGTCAAGCACCACGACTACGTCGTGCGCTCGGCGAACCTGCATCCGAGCGACCGCTACAACATTGGCCTTTCGCAGGCGGCCGTCGGCGTGGTCGAATCGGCTCTGGCCCTTGATACCCGCGCCATCCAGGACGAGTGGCGGTCGCTGCAGCAGAACGCCCGTCTCCCGCAGGGCAACGAGCGCCGGTCGGCCCAGCTGTGGCACGGCTTCCGCACCGCTCTGGGTCCCGGCCGTCTCGACCTTGCGCGCGTCATGCTCACGGCCACGCTGTCGCTGCGCGGAATTCAGCGGTTCTCGCCCAAGAAGCGGCAGCTGCAGGTGGAAGACGGCCCCAGGCGGCGTTTCAACGACGAGCTCGAGCCGGCCGCAGAGGCTATCGCCCAGACCATCGAGCGCGTCGGCGAGAGCCTCAGCTGTGCCGACCTCAAGACGCTCTGCTCGGACATGCAGAGCCGCTCTATGGACGCGGTGGCATCAACCCTGATCCACAGCGAGGACGCGATCCGTGAGGCCAGCTTCCTGCTGGTTGGTGCCATCGTCGACGATGACGGCGGCAGCAGCCGGTCCGAGGTGATTGGCAAGGTCGTGAGCGAGCTTCCCGTCCCGTTCCTGACGTCATTTGCCGACGCTGTCGACCACTTGACTAGCGGCGAGGGCCGGCTGGGCGGCACGTCGCCGTCCGTTCCGTTCTCGCCCTTTGAGCCTATGCGCCACATCTACCGCTGCAGCAAAGACATCCTAGACGGTCTGTGCGACTCGTCAACCGGCCTGCTGCGGTCACGGACGCTGACGCCGGAGGAGCGCAAGGCCGTCAAGCGCTGGTGGACGATGGAGTGGCAGTTTGTGGACCACTCGTTTCTGCGCGCCCGGGCCTGGAGCGAAGATGTTGAGAAGTCGGTCATGGAGAACTACTGTCGCGACGTGATGGAGTTTGCAAGGCTGCTGATGGCGCAGGATGGCTTGATTGCATCGGCCTTGGCAGAAAATGGCGGCGCCGGGGCAGACTACTCCTCGTCCTTGTTGCCGTTTGCACCTAGCAGCGCGTCTGCACCTAGCAGCGCGTCTGCGCTGACTACATCAACAGCAGCAGCAACATCGGTGATGTCGGCGACGCCGTCATCCGCCAGAAACGATAGCGCCATGCGGGAGGTGCTCGACGCGCCGCAAAAGCACTCCATGGGACTCTTCGAGATGATCCAGCTGCGCGACCAGTACCTCGTAGGGATCATTGTGGACATTCTCGTCAAGCTCTTCACGCGGCTCAAGGAGTTCAATCTCAACTTTCCCGATATGTTTGTCAACGCCATCCGCAGCACGTATGCGCCGCACCCGCAGATTGCGCACAAGTTTAAAGTAAACACCAACATGAACGACACCCAGAGGGCCGAGCTCATGAAGGCAATTGGCGACGGTGGCGACGACGACGACGTGGACGACGATGATGTCGAGATTGTGTCCTGGTCGTCGTCAACCGTGGCTGGCAAGGCGGCCCTCAACAAGAAGAGGCAAACAACGATCGAGGCTTGGTCTCGTGCCGGAGCTGGAGCTGGAGCTGGAGCGGGAGCGGGAGCGACCAAGACACCGTCCTCTTCTGCCTCGCCGTCGCCGGTGCCGTCCGTCTCTAGCAAGGAGGCGGCATCACAGCTGACTCCAGGTCTCAACAAGCACAGGGCTTTGCTAGATCGGATGAAGGCGACGGCGGCGGCCAAGCCGGATCAGAAAGCGCTGCTAGCCAATCGAGCAGCGATCCGGGAGGCGCGGCAGAGGGACAAGGCGGAGATCGACAAGCACAAGGCGGAAGCCATTGCTCGTGCGCGGGCGCTCCGGGCAGGCGGCTCGGCTCCGGCAGCGCCGGTCAAGAGCGACATCATGGTGGACAGCGCTACGGATGAAGAGGACGACGATGATGATGACGATGACGATGATGATGGAGCGGAGGCGCTGATCCGGCGGGGCAAGAAGGGCGAGCAGCTGCTGGACGAGGCGGAGCGGCGCAAGCGGCTGGCGATGAAGCAGATGATGGCGCGGATGCCGGTCAAGAAGATCAAACAGCAGCGGTCGGCCAAGGACATGCGGGCACGCATCATCCCGAACATGGACAAGCTGCATCAGGCGATCCTTGAGTGGGACATCTTCCACGAGGGCAACGATCCGCCGTCAGACGAATTCCGGTGCGCGGCGGTGGCAGACGACTATGTCTCGCCGGCAGACTACAAGAAGACGTTCTTCCCGCTGCTGATCAACGAGGCATGGCGGTCGTTTGTGACGGCAAAGGAGGAGAGCACGTCGAAGGCGTTTGGAGTCAAGGTGGTGACGCGGATCTCGGTGGACAATTTTCTGGAAGTGAGCACGCTGATGCCAGTGGCGGCGAACCGGGAGCGGCTGCTGGGCGAGGGCGACATTGTGCTGCTGTCGCGGGGGCAGGACCCGCTGACCGGACGCAGTGAGCCGCACTGTCTCGCGCGGGTGTGGAAGATGGCGATGAAGCGCGGAAACTATGAGGTGACGTACCGGCTGAACAGCCGCAAGAACCTGATCTTGCCGGTGCTGCTTCCGGGAGCCGAGTTCCGGGCGGTCAAGATCACGAACATGACGACGATCGAGCGCGAGTATGCGGCGCTAGAGAGCCTGCAGTACTACGACCTGATGGACGAGGTGCTCAAGGCGGCGCCGTCGCCGATGCTGACGTTTGGCGACGGGGCCGTGACGGAGATCCAGCGCACGTACGAGCTCAATCGGGGCCAGGCCATGGCGATCCTGCACGGCAAGGCTAACGACGGCTTCACGCTCGTGCAGGGGCCTCCGGGCACAGGCAAGACGAAGACGATCGTGGCCATGGTAGGCGCGCTGCTGACGGGAACGATCAAGACGGACACGGCAGCGGTGGCGGTGAGCCGGCCAGGCGGACGTGGCAACAACGGAGATGCCACGACAAAGAAACTGCTCGTATGTGCGCCCAGTAATGCGGCAGTGGACGAGCTGGTGCTGCGGCTCAAGGCGGGAGTCAAGGAGACGACAGGGGCGACGCGCAAGATCAACGTGGTGCGGCTAGGGCGGTCGGAGGCGATTAACTCAGGCGTCAAGGATGTGACGCTAGAAGAGCTAGTCAAGGCTGAGATTGAGCGGCAGACCCGGGTGTCATCGTCGTCTTCAGCAGCGGCGGGGGTTCCTGGCGCCAAAACCGGAGCTGGAGCTGGAGCCGGACCCGGACCCGGACCCGGAGATAACAAGGAGAACATCGGCGACCGCGAGCGGATGCACCAGCGAGCAGGCGAGATCAAGGCCAAGGTTATGGAGCTGATGCCGGCGCTGGAGGCAGCGCGATGCAGCGACGACCGGGACGTGATGAACCGGCTGCAGCGCGAGCACGACGAGCTGCGGTCGGAGCAACGGCGGATCGGAGCGCAGATCGAGCGCGACAAGGAGTCGGGCAACACGTACGCGCGCGAGACAGAGATCAAGCGGCGGCAGATCCAGCAGAAGATCCTCAACGAGGCACACGTGCTGTGCGCGACGCTGAGCGGCAGCGGCCACGACATCTTCAAGAATCTCAACGTGGAGTTTGAGACGGTGGTGATCGACGAGGCGGCGCAGTGCGTGGAGCTGAGCGCACTGATCCCGCTCAAATATGGCTGCGCCAAGTGCATCCTGGTGGGCGACCCGAAGCAGCTGCCGCCGACGGTGCTCTCGCAGTCGGCCGCGCGCTACGGCTACGACCAGAGCCTGTTTGTGCGGATGCAGCGCAACCGACCGCAGGACGTTCATCTTCTGGACACGCAGTACCGCATGCATCCGGACATCAGCCGGTTCCCGAGCCGGCAGTTCTATGAAGGCCGGCTCATCGACGGCGGCGATATGGCGCGTCTCCGGGCGCAGCCGTGGCACTCGAATGCGCTGCTGGGCCCGTATCGCTTCTTCGACGTGAACGGCACCCAGGAGAAGGGCCATCGGGGCCGGTCGCTGGTCAACGAGAACGAGGTGCGCGTGGCCCTGCAGCTGTACCGGCGGTTCCGCGCTGTTGTGCCGGCCGGATCAGATGGCTCGGACGGCCCGAAGATCGGCATCATCACGCCGTACAAGGCGCAGTTGCAGGCACTGCGGCAGCGGTTCTCGGAGCAGTTTGGCGACGACATCGTGCAGGCGGTCGAGTTCAACACCACCGACGCCTTCCAGGGTCGCGAGTGCGATATCATCATCTTCTCGTGCGTGCGCGCCAGCCCGACGGGCGGTATTGGTTTCATGACGGACATCCGGCGTATGAACGTCGGTCTGACGCGCGCGCGGTCATCTCTGTGGATACTGGGTGACTCGCGTGCGCTGCGCCAGGGCGAATTCTGGAACGCACTCATCGAAGACGCCAAGGGCCGTGGCGAGTACACGGGCGGCGACGTGTTGGGGCTGTTACGAAATGGTGGTGGCGGTGGTGGTGGTGGCAGAGGGCAAGCAGTAGAGAGGCCGAAGCAGGAAAGACCGTCGGTGCAGGAGAGACCGAATCAAGGGAGACCGAAGCAAGAGAAGCAGAAGCAAGGACTGCCAAAGCCTGAGAGGCCACAACAGACACAGCAGACACAACAGACTGCCCGAAAAGCAAGCGGTACCTCCAGCTGGTCGACCCCTGCACGTTCAGTCGCCGCTACCGACGACGATGACGACGACGGTTATTCACCTCCGCCGGCAATGTCTCCGCCCAGCCAGCCCGCACGCAAGCAGCGACCGCCACCGCCGATGCTGCCGACCACATACACTGTTGTCGACCGGCCAGGACGGCCAGCAGCTGCGTTGTCAGATATGGTCGGCATTGGCGGCATCAACGAGCGCGGCGAGCCGCTACCACGCGGGCCGCGGACGACAGAACGGCCGGTGGTGCAGAGCTCGGCAGCAACAGGCGTAGCAGCGTCTCATTCCAACAAGAAGCGGCCGCATGAAGGAGTAGCTGACCTGCAGCCGTCAAAGAGAGTATGTCACAGGCAAAAAAATGAATGAAATGTCTGAAATGCACTGAATTCACTGCTAACAGCAGCAGACCGTTTCGGAAGCAACGCTGCCTTTGAAGCCGCCACGGCGGCCGATCGATCCGTCGGCCATGGAGGTGCTCGGTATCGACGAGCCATCTCAGGCACGGCCGCCACCACAGGCGCCGCGAGGACCGAGGGTAAGAGCTGTCCACCTGTGCATGAGGTATCGAGGGTGAGGGTGAGGGTGAGCCGAGAGACGTGCAGCTAACTAAAGGTTCGAACAGGCACCGATGCGGCCAAAAAAGAGAGGGCCTGCAGATCCGTTTATCAAGAAGAAGCCGAAGCGGATGTAGAACTTCTATCATGGTAATTAGCCGCTAACAAACTACCGCCTCTTTTTGGGCCCTTAAAAGACTTTCAAAAGGGAGGGGGGGTATTTATTTCCATAAAATTGTATGCTTGCATGGCCACACTCCGGTCGGCGTTTTTTTTTGGACGGGGAGAGAGAAGGAAGACATCGGGCTCACCAAAACTCTAGGGATAGACCAGCAGAGGGATCAGAGAAAGACGACTCATCAGTTTTTATGTTTTTGTTCCCGTTTTTGTTTTGTTTTGTTTTGTTTTGTTTTGTTTGGCTAGAGAGGCCCTTGTATTATATACTGTGTCCCATGTTGATTGCACCTGCCGGTTTTGTCGCAGGCTGCTCTCTTTGCTCTTTCCTTTTCCGCTTTCCTGTCTGTGCCCCCTCTTCTTTACTCGCTGTTTCCCTTTTCTCTCTCTCTCTCCCCCTCTGGCCAATCCCCTAATTAGTCGACATCCATTTGCCCTCCGGTATAGAGGGTCGGAACCGTAGTCAGTAGATGGTGAGCACGTGATATCAGACATGTTATTTTTGCTGTAGAACGTCCATAAACAAAACACACATGGCAACGTACGCAGACTGGCTGCCGCCCTATTCTACATTAACCTCCGATCATCAGCTTCCGTCTTCCGTCTTCCGTCTTCCGTCTTCCGTCTTCCGTCTTCCGTCTTCCGTCTTCTGTCTCTTTACTCTACCTCCCCACGTCCTCCTACACAAAAACGGTCAACTTTTTACAGGGCCACGTCCTGGAATGAGCCACCGTCGCCTGGTGGCGACGTCTTCCGCTCGCCAGGCTTTGCGCCTGCGTACGGCGCAGTCTGCGACTGCTGCTTTTGCTGCTCCGGTTTCCTTCCGTCCCCGCTGCCCTCATCTTCGTCGTCGTCGTCGTCGTTATCGTCATCATCATCGCCCTCCGCCTCCTGTTTCTGGCTGCTCTTTCCTGGGGCGCTCTCTGCTGGTCGGAGGGCTACCTTCTGCTCGTCGCCGGGATGTACGGCTACCTTGTCTTCCGTCTTTCCGTCTGCTGAAGTCTTTGTCACGCTGCTGCTGCTGCTGCTGATGCTGCTGCTGCTGTCCGCGCCTTCTCTGCTTTGCGCCGCAGCCGCTGCCGGAACGGGAGGGACGCTACTCTTTCCAGATGTCTGCTGCTGCTGTTGCTGTTGCTGCTGTCGCTGGGGTGCTGGTGATGGCGATGATGGCGAGGCTGATGCGGCGGCAGCTGCTGCTGCAGCGGCTGCGGAGGCGGCAGTGGCGGCGACGGCGGCGGCGGCAGCGCCCTCGTCACTGGAGTCTGTGGGCAGGCGGACGGCGTCGAGGTAGAACTTTGTGACGCCGAGGATGCGGCCGCTGGCTTCGCAGGCCTCGACCCACTCGGGGCGGACGACGGGGATGTTGAGCTCGGTGGCCTTTTCCCAGGCGAGGCCGCGGCCCTCGGTGGTGACAAAGTGGGTGGTGTCGATGCGGACGACGCCGGGCTCGGCAACAAGGCGGGCGCCGATGCGGTCGACAGCAGCGGCCAGACGCTGGCGCACGGGGCCGGGCAGGATGCCGGTAGAGATGGTGATGCCGCTGAGGTCGGTCATCTTGTGGGTGCGCACGGCGACGCGCTCGCTGGACAGGGTGCCGGCGCTGGTGCGCAGAACCAGGTGGAAGGTGTAGGCGGTGTCGACGGCGAGGCCGGAGATCTTGGTCGAGTGCATCTGCAGCGGCCGCGGGATGTTGCCGGCCTTCTGCCCGTTGCGGTACAGCGCCAGCCCCAGCAGGTCCGCCGTCGCTAGCTGGATCGGGTCCCACTCGAGCACCACGCTGGTCTGCGTCGCGTTGCGGCACCGCAGCACCGGCGCTGCCGGCGCCTCCGCTCCAAACGTGTCGAGGATCCGCTTCTGCAGGCTCGCAAAGGCCGCGTCGGCCGCCTGCTCGGACGCCCGGTTGCGGCTGACTGCAATGTCCACGATCGAACCGGACGAGATGTTGGGCGGCAGCAGGATGGAGGGAAACTCGATCTGCGAGGGGGGGGAGAAGGGGGAAGAGGAGAGTTAGTGAAAAAAAAAAGATAAAAAAAGCAATCACATTGAAAAGAGCACAGGTTGGTAAAGCTCATCGCGAATGCAAAAAAAAGTTTAAAAAAAAAACATACCAGGCGCTTGTCTTGGGTCAGGAGCACAGTCACGCCGGCGTCGACCTTGCCGACGGTGAGCGAGACGAGCATGATGAGCGACTATGGAGCTGCGACGAGACGGCCGGACGGCAAGGCGAGGGACGGAGAGTGCGTTAAGGGTGTGTGAGGGTGCGTGCGTGTGCGTGTGGATGTGTAGTTGTTTGCGATGTGCTTATTTTGTCTAGAGAATCGTCTCCGTCTCCTTCCAATCGCTAAATTGGTCCGAAGGCCACGCTGGAGACAGGGGCAGTAGGGTCCACTTTATCGAGCTTGGGCCTTGACCACTTTGGGAGCTTGTGGGACTAACAAAGGTGGGGCATTTCTGCCCATGTGCACTGTAAGGCTACGAGTAGTTCTTTGGGTACGAGAACGAGAACGAGTACATATGCCGTACTACGGGGTCTTGTCGACAGGATGACACAGAGGAACGGAATGGATTGTATTCGATTGAGATTCGTATGATATGCTGTCCAGGCTGCTGCCATTAGAAGTGGGACGGCTCCAGCAGGTCAAAGGCGTCTCTCGGCGTCGCCTGAAGGGACTGCGGCCTTGTGCTGCTGGTTTTGGTGATTTTGGTGATTTTGGTGATTTTGGTGGTGGTTCTGCTGCCGGATATGCTTCGTCCGTCGACAACGTTCATCCTCGGCGACACAGCCAGCAGCTGCTCCAGCGTGCCGACGACCCTCTCCAGGTGTGCGACCAGCGGCTCGAATGCCGTCTTGAGCAGCGGCCGCACCGTTCCCTCGATGCGGACGCTGCCGTAAAGCTGCCTCTCTGGGGCTTGGGCTTCTTTTCTTCTCTCGCCTCCTTCCACCCCCCCCTCAATCGCCACCCCCGTCTTGTCGTAGCCGTGCCGCCGCAGCGCCTCCCTAAAGGCCCGCTGCACGCGCCGCCGCATCGCCAGCCGCACATAGACGCTCTTGATCGGCAGGTCGCTGTCCGTGTGCACCAGCACGAACCACCACAGCGGCTCCACCGCGCTCTTGGCTGCGTATCGCCGCCGTGTGAGCTCCGCCAGGCAGTGCGGCAGCTGGCTGTCGCCGACGCTGCCGCTCAGCCCCGGCGTCGCCTCCAGGTAGCGCATCGACCAGGGGTGCAGCACGTGCTGCTTTCCGTAGCGCACGCGCAGACCTCCACTGCTTTCTGCTACCGCTGTCGTTGTCGCCGTCGTCGCCGTCGTCTTCGTCGTCTTCGTCGTCGCCGTCTTGGCCCCGGCTGGCAGCGGCCGCAGCGCAGACGTCCGCGGCATCACCACGTCATGCCCCATGTCGGTGTAGTTGTCAGCCGGCGGCAGCACAGGGACGGCGAGCACAATGGGGCCCCTACGGCTCCACGCACTGTTCTGCTGCTGCTGCTGCTGCTGCTGCCATGCAGAGCCCCCTCGGGGGTCAGCTGCAGCACTGGCGAGGACGGCCGAGGCCAGGCGGCGGTATGCCGGAGAAGAGTACGGCGTCCTGCTGCTCCTACCCGATCGTTCTGGTCGCTCTGGTCGTTCTGGTCGTTCCAGTCGCTCCAATCGCTCCGATCGTTCTGGTCGTCCTGCACGGCTCGACGTAGATGCTGCTGCTACGGCTACTCGCCTGGCCGCTGCCTGCGCTTGCGCTGGGGCCCTCCACAGAGCACGGCTGCCGGCACCGGCGCTGGTAGTGAGCATCTTGGGCTCAGGCTGGGCGACGTTTCGTACCACCGCGTGTGGACCGACTCTGCAAAAGAAAAAGGTGAAAAAAAAGAGTAAAAAAACACGAGCGAGAAGGAAGAGGGTCACCGTGACGGCAGTGCTGTCGCTGCTGCGCACGGCAAACCCATGGCGAGGCGGGTGGCAGATGGAGAGGGAATTCTTGTTCTGTCCACGAGCTGGTCGCAATACGCAAAACAGAACAAAAAGTGCTACTGTCGTTCCGCGGTTCGCGTTGGGGGGAAGGTAATATAGTGAAAGTGAAAAAATACTCCAAAACTACATTGGCAAGTCTAAAATTGAGTGGGGCCGCCAAAATAACGACGCAGTCGTGCCCCGTGTAAAGCTTCTGTAAGCTTCTAAGACGGCCCCTAGAATGGCAGGCACTAAACAGCGGTCCTGGAAGCTGGCAGCTCTTGCCTTAAGACGGAACGATTACTAAAGTCACGCCTTGTCTGCAACTTGCCTCCAACGTGTTTCAACGTGTCTTGGAGAAATAAAAAAAAATACCTTCATTTTATGCTTGGCGCTATGTAAATCATGCTCCTCCTCCACCCGTCCTTCCCCCCGGCCCCCAATCGTCCGGCCATCCCTTTATCGTCCTATCCAAAAAAAGATGGGAGGGGGGGGGCGTGCTTGTAAGATGCTTGTGTGGTCCTAGTAGACGAGCAATGCAGTGCTTTCTTGCTTTCTTGCTTTCTTGCTTTCTTGCTTCTGCTTGCTTCCTTGCTTTTCTGCTTCTCTGTCCGTCACGTCCTGTCCCAAAGACTCTTGTCCGGCTTGCTTGACACCTAGTCCCAGTCGTCGTCGTCTGCCTCGTCGTCTGTATTTGTTAGCAGTGAACACAAAAGAGGGCAAACCCAAAATAGCTCCCCAAAACAGAAACAGAAAAAGAAAAAAACTCACCACTGGCGCTAACTTTCTCCTTCCGCTTCTGCAGCGCAAGAGCGAGCGCGTCGGCCATGCCGCCGCCTCCGCCACCGGCTGCCGACACGCCGGCTGGTGGTAGTCCGCTGCCGTGCGGCCCCGTGTCCGAGCTGCCGCCCACAGCCGCCCCGCTGCGGTCCCGGATCTGGCTCCTGTCCACCTTGCGCAGAGACGAGATGCCGCCCGCGTTCTGGATGCTCGCCAGCATGGCCGCCTTGTCATCGGTGACCGCTGGCAGCGGCGCACCGCCACCGCTGCTCCCTCCACTTATCGGAGGAGGCGGAGGAGGTGGAGGTGGAGGTGGTGCAGGCGGAGGACCGCCGCCGCTGCTGCTGCTGCTACCGACGCCACAGGTATGAGG
>JRUC01000209.1:0-30428 GCA_000806385.1 Leptographium procerum
GGTTCCGAAGGCGAGGGCGTGGGCGAGGGCCAGGGGGGCGAGCTCCGCAAGATTGCCGCTCTCGGCGTGCATCTGCGGCGAAACATCAGCGCCCTCGGCGTGGCCGTCAACCTGGATACGCCGGTGACCAGGGGCCAAGGCGGCCCCAGCGACAAGCCCGCCCAGTCCGCCCAGTCCACCAACCCCTGGCTTCGCTTCGTGCCCTGTGGCCTCGACGGCAAGGGCGTCACCTGCGTCGCCGAGGAGGGCCGTCGCCGCTTCGGACACATTCCCGCATCTTGGAGCCTCCAGCCGGCCCCCTTTGCCGCCAAGTGGGCGGCAGCCCTGGCCGCGAGGCTGGGCCTGGAGGCCGGCGTCGACGTCGCCGATGATGCGGCCGTGCGGCAGCTGCTGGAGCAGGCGAGCAGAAACGTGGTGCTGCAGGGGCAGGAAGAGGAGGCAGAGTAGAGTGTATCGCGAACCTACGCTTAGCCTAAAACAGAAGTGTTAAATGACCAAAAGCGCTGTACCGACAGAGTTCGCCTATGCAACATAGAGAAGGCTGCTTGCACGGCGTTAGAGCCGCGCAAGGCGTTACAGCCGTGTATGGTGTCAGCCGTACAATCCGTCAGAACCACGCTTTATTGGGAACAAAATTGTTAGCTGACCAATAGCGGTATGCCAACAAAAGTTCGCATTTACAACGCAAGGAAGGCTGATGCCGTTGCAAGGCATCAGAACTACGCCTTCTTGGGAACAAAAGCGTTGGCTAGCCAATAGCGGTATGCCGACTATGTTCGCCTTTGCAACGTAGGGAAGGCTGATGCTACTGCAGGGCGTCAAACTTACACTTGATTGGGAGCAGAAGTGTTGGTTGACCAATAGCGCTGTGCCGAGAAAGCTGCCTATACAAAGGCTGATGCTATTGCAAGGCGTCAAAAGCCGTGTGAGGCGTCAACGCTGGGCAAAAACAGGGGTGCTTATTAGCTAAGACGAGTAAGAGTAGATACTGTTACCATATCTGCTACTTATAGTTGTATAAAGGTCTACGAAAATGGGGAGCATACCCATTGTCGTCCTGCTAGGATAGTGAGGTAGTTCACGATCTTAGAAACAGCCAGTGGTCGCAGAGGTTCGTTAGAAGATCTTCGTCTGCGTGCTTATACTCTAGCGACTTCGGCGACGCACAACCACTCTTAAGATATGGCCCAAAACAAGGTCCGTACTCTACACTGTGAGCTTATTCTATTCACTAACTCTTCTGTAAGCTACAGGGAAGCATGATCAAAGATGGGTCGTCCCAGGCCGAGAACTCGACCACCAACGCTGAAAACGATACTACGGGATGGATTCAAGTCCACCGACCCTGGGAGGACGCTCAACCCAACGATACTGCTCCTCCCAACGACACCGCTCCTCCCAACGACACTGCTCCTGGTGGAGACACTTTGCATATATGGCTTCAACAGGACATGGCCGAGGAGCCGTTCTATGCTCTATCTGCCGTTAGTGTCCTTGAAAATAACTTTGGCAATACTCACGGCCAGAACAAGACGGAGGCTAGCGATTCCAGCCTTGCGGTTTGCGGCAGCTCGGCGGGCGGGAACTGAGGAGGACCGGGTGCTTGAGTGCTGCTGCTGAATTTGGTCCTCTCACGCAGCGGAAATGACACCTGTATTGGCGAAGTGCTGTGAAGATGCCTAGCTAAAGAACATCTCTAAATAAGTGTATAATATTTTTTTTCTCATCTTTTTTCTTTCTCTCGCTTTATATTCAGCTTCTCGGTGCAGTGCAAAGTTCCAAATGCAATGATATTTTGATAACGAGGCCATATGAGTTATTATGGCCAAGTCTCAGAAATGATCAATTTTGCTGCGGGGGACAATGTATTACCCTGAAGCGGAAAATCAGAAAATCCGATAGTCCAGCCCATCATCCTCCACCCTATCATAAGTACTCGTACTCGTAAGATGCCCTTTCGTGCTTTTCTTACAGAATGAGTGCCGCCGTTCAGACGTGCAACAGGGCCACATCACGAACCTCCCCCGCCCCTCAAAGCAAAAAAAAAATACTTTGCGACAATTATCGCCAAAGATTAGTCCCAGCCAAATTCTTGACGATTTGGAAAATTACGGTGAATCCGAGTTTCGTTTGTTAAGCACGCTAGATACAGTGATATCGCCGAATAAACTGAAGCATGGCACGGCGCGCATAAGGTGGAGGAAGTTATCCGTTACGCGACGCCAACATCGCGCCTTCATCTGAGGAGGCAACAACGTGAAATGGGAGAAAGCTATTGATAGCCGCCAAATGATTGCACCAGCATCCGAACACTTGTGGCGCAGGAAGTCGGGAACATGAGCAGGTCGAGGCTATGCTATGCTGTGCCACAGTCTGCGTTCCGGGCTGGTTGCTTCTTTCGGCGAATATTTGGGTTGGGATGATCTTCAGGGCCTCGTGTCGACAGAGGCGCTAAAGATTATAGTTAGGGGGGCTCTCCTCTAGACCCGGCTTTAACGCAAAAAATAAGCTTACTGTCGTAGCAGTGGCCCGCTAAAAACAGACAGGAGCCACAAAAGTCTCGGCCGTTAGCTACTTATGGTCGCCAAGACCGCCAGGAAAGTTAGAACTCGAAATTTGCGCCAAGATGCCTCCACCGAGAAGGTGGACCTAGCCGACGAGGGGAGGGGCCTCGAGATTTTGTAGCCCCTCTGCTGTCTGGACACGAGCATATTTGTTTTTCTTGCCCCCCCCCCCGGTGTGCCATCTCGCCTGCCTTTCCAGTCTTTTTCCTTCTTCCCATTCTCTCCTGATCCTCCGCAGCGGCTGCTCCAGCCGCGTCCACTCGCTTTCGTGCTTGACTGATTCTCGGTTCTCCTGGCTGGCTTTCTGTTCTTCTATCTTTGCATCTTTGCGTCCCCTAATCTGCTGTTCTGCTGTTCTGCTGGACTACTAATTTCACCGCCTCGCCTCTACTTTCAACTAATACCAACCTTTTCCCGCAAGCATGAACTCTTCCTCGCTGCGGGAGACGCGTCCTTCTCCCGACGACATTGCCGCCTCGAGGTCAGCTTCCCCAGCTGCGACTAGACTGCAGCCCGGCCCAAACCACGACCACGACCACGACCACGACCACGACCATGACCGCGACGATAATCACGGCGGCGGCGGCAGCAACACCTACACCAGCGCAGAAGACCCAGCACGGCCGTCTCCGACCGCCAATGCGGCCACGGTTGCTGAGCAGCATCCGTTCCTGAACGCCCACGGGACGGCTTACGAGCCAGCGTCTGCCTATGTGCTGGCAGGCACAGGGGCTGGGGTAGCCGATGCTAGCGACGAAGGCGCGAGGCCGACGTTTATGCAGAAGATGGCCGCGGCCGACGAGCACTGGCTGTGGAAACTGTCCCTGCGCGTGCTGCTGCTGCTCGTCGATATTATCGCCATCGCCTGCATCGGCGCCGTCCTGAGTGACGGCAGCTGGTCGAATCTGTCCTCCAACGAAGGCTACTACGACGACAACTACATACTGCCGTTTGCTCTCATTCCTGTACGCAGCACAGACCCTTGCTCTTTTCTTCCATGTTTTTTTCCGCTCCTGGTGTCTCCCTAAACTAATCCCACCCTCGCAGCTTGGCGTCTCCTTTGTCTGGTGCGCTGTCGTCATTCTCGTCCTGTTCCTGCGCCGGCCGCCCCGCGCGGTCCACCCCGGCGTCGCCGTCGGCATCGATCTCGTGCTGTGGCTAGCGTTTATCATCTCGATCCTGATCACGGCCGTCTGCGTCACCGACGTGGCGAGCTTTGGCAGCGACACGGTCGACCTCGACGACCCCAGCGGATACCACAGCGCCTACTCCGGCCACTACACCCTGGCGTCCAACGGCACCTGGGTCTACGTCATGACGTACACGCGCGATTACTACAACTACAACAAGCTCGTAGCGCCGGCCACGGCCATAGCCACGGCCACGGCCGCACCAACTGGCATAGCTGTGGCCACAACGACGCCCATGCCGTCGTCGTCAAGTGCTACCGTAACGGTAGTAGCGCGCGACGGGGTGAATAGCACGCCGTGGCAGCAGCCCAGAGCCGTGGTGACATCCTCGGCGACCAGCTCCGTCGATAGCCTCGGCGACGAGGACGACCCGTACTACTACTCGTACGCGTCCTACGACCCCGAGAGCACGACATCGGCAGACGACGATGACCCGTACTACTACTCGTACTCCTACTTTGACCCGTACGACACCTCCTCGGCATCGTCGTCGCCCTCGTCGACCGCCACGCCGACGGCCGTCACCCGCGACTGCACTCCGGAATTTACCAGCTGCGCCGACCTGGATGCCTACGTCAACAGGCTGTGGCACGCCCGCGGGTACCGCTTCAGCCGGGAGCTGGCTGCCGCCGTGACGGAGGGCATCGCGCTGGTGCTACACTTTGTGCTGTTCGTGTGGGCCTGCGTCGACACGGCGCGGCGCAACCGGACACGGCGCGCGGACGCCGTAACGCTGGACGTGCTGGATAGCATGCGCAGCCGTGGCTACGTCATGGTCAAGGTGGACCAGGCCAACCAGGCCAGCCAGTACATGGGTGGCGGCTACCCGGGTGGACTACAGAGCCCGTACCAGCAGCCGTCGGCAGCTGGGTCAGACGTGTTGGCGTCACCGTCCGGAAAGGGTAAGGAGGCCGCCTCTGGAGTGAGGTTTTCATGACGGGTGGTGACTGAATAGGTGAGGAAAAGGGAGGGGAGAGGAGAGGCTGCCAATTTTCAAGCGATTTCCTAGCGTGCATATTTTTGACCGATATTGGTGATGTTTAAAAGTCCTTTGTCAAGATATTGAATAAGAAGGGCCAGAGGCACACAATGGTTGGGATCTGGACTGCTCATCATTCTGCATACAATCATACATATGGAGTTCTGCTATACTTGGGCAATAGATGTGGCTTTGTGCAAAAATGCAGCCGCATGCCTTTCATTCTGATCGAGATCCGACGGGGCTTTGTTCATCTTCGGCTCGTTGTAGCGCGCTGGTTTCATGCCAGGCCTTTTCTGTGTTCGCTCAGCCGATGCAAGTTCGGGTTTTCATGGTCCCAAAAGCTTATCTGTTTGCCGTTAATGCTATACTATCCAAAGAGTTGCCAATACTTGTTCTTCGGAGCTGGGCATGCTGCCCTGGCTCGTCCTGCCCTCATTTTGTAGGTCCAAACTGAGCCACAGGTATCCAAGCCCGCCACCTGTGAAGCTAGCGGTTGAGAGATGAATTAGGATAGAAGGTAACTGGCTGCCATTTGGGAATTAAGCCAAAGGTTTGTTCTGATAGAATTGGGGGAGGGGCCAAGGTGACATCCATTTCAAGGAAGACGGCGAACAGCCACATTCGCTCCTGTCAAGTCGGCTGTCGCACAACGCACAACGCACACGAGCGAACAGACAAGACAGAGATGACTATCTAAAGCAGCAAATCTCGAGCATGAGTAAGTTTCATTAAAATGTCTGCTGGGACTTTCTCAGCCCTAGACAACGTCCGGTTCGCAGTTCTGCTGGCTTCACGATATCTCTTGATTCACTCCACTCTCAGTCTGCTCTCGCCGGGCGTGCTTTGTCTCGCAATTGTGTAGAAAGGTTCCTGCTCTTGGCTTTTCTTCTCCTTCTTATCGTCAACATCAACGTCTTCGTCATCACTGTATCGCTACCACGATTGTCGCTGCGGCCTTGCTGCCGCTGTCGCCACCACCAGCACTCAGGTTCTACAATGTAGCTAGCCACATATCAGTCTCTCGGCCGACTTTGAGGCGGCTGCAGCGCCAATTCACGCGATGCCAAGATTCCGAGAAAAGAATGAGATACAACACCAGACTTCACTCCACCTACCGAGCACCAACGACCTTCCTACATAGGTGATTGAGCGCGGGAATTCACAATTCAGAGTGGTGAGATGGTGGTCTGTAAACCCAATTGCGATGTTTACGGCGTCTTCATCGTTCGACAGTATGTATGAGTCAGGCGCGAACTCCTCGCACAAGAACCGGCGCGACGTGGCAGCAGCAAAGGATGTCACTGGCCGGCTGGCGTCGGCATTCATTTTCCGCTGCCTTCCGCTCACGTCTTTGCGAACTACCCAAAGCAGACAAAGTTAGCTTCTCCTCGTGACATTAGGGGGCTATGAGATAAGAGCTCCCTGTTTCTACAAGTAGTGGAGAGACGAGAGCCTAATGCGATAAGCAGTACAAGGCGTAGGCACCTTGAGAGCTTTTATTGACGTCTGGCACATTGGATATCATTACAAGAGAACTGGTTATGTGTCAGCCAAGGCTGAGTTTGAGTAGCGATTAATAAGTTAGCACATTTCTCTAAGTGTAATGGCCTGTGTTGTCACAGCAATTCTCAGCCCAGCCTCTGCTACCAGCTGCATTCTCCTGCTCGATTTCAATACCTCCCACACTACGACCACTCTAGCACTCTATCCGTCCAGCGGGCTCTTGCACACATACGAGGTCGTCGTATTCGCGGCAAAGGCGCTCTTGAGGACCATGATGGACGAGTAGGCGCCTAGGCCGCCCAGGGCGAGGGCGCCGAGGGTGTAGACGATGTTGGCGGTGTTCATCCACCAGCGATAGGCCATGAAGCCGCGGGCCCAGCGGCGGATCCCAGAGTCGTGGCGGGTGACGCGGGCGGTGACTGGGTCGTAGCCCTCGCCGTCTTCCGGACGCATGGCGTACTTGTGGATATAGTAGCCGATCGACAGGATGGGGGGGAAGGTGTAGGTGAAGTGGAGGATGCAGAAGGCGGCGACGACGGAGGTCAGGCCGGAGAAGTTGGGGATGCCGGCAGCGATGACAAAGGCGATGGCCCAGTAGATGGGGATCAGGCCGGCCCAGATGACCTTGCCGGCAAAGGTCTGCAGGGGCGGGGCGCGGAGGAGCTCGACGCAGATGTTGTTGTAGAGGACCTTGATGCCGATGTTGCCGTAGAGGGCGGCAGCGATGACGGCGCTGACCATGGCGAAGACGTTACCGACCGTCTGCAGGCTGTACTTGCCGATGCCGAGGTAGCTGGGGTTGATGACGTACTGGCCCTGGTATCCATACATGAAGAGGCCGTAGAACATGTACCAGAAGTAGATGAAGATCTGGGCTGCCCACATGGCCGTCAAAAAGTCCTTGGGCCGCTTCATTTCCGCCATGAACTCGGGGAAGACCATGGAGCCGCCGTAGGCGAAGATGGCCTGCATGGCGCCGCTGACCGAGGCGGTGAAGCCGCCGGTGTCGGGCAGGCCGCCGCTGGTCTGCACGGCCGGGTACACGCCGTCGGCATTGGGCGTGATGACGGCGCCGCCCTGGATGGAAGCGCCGGCCGACTGGCTGGCGCCGGCGTAGTTGGGCGCCGAGTGGGCCGCGGCGCCCATGGTGACAAACATGCAGAGCAGGTTGAGCCAGACGGCGACGTTGGCCAGCCAGCCAAACTTTTGCAGCGTGCGGATCTGGCCGACGAAGAAGCCGACCAGGGCCCAGATCAGACAGCAGATGCAGAAGCACAGGCGGAACTTGGCCGCTTGCGACAGCGCCTCGCCGTTGGAGATGACAATGAGGCCCACATTGAGCAGCAGCTGCACCGACTGCAGAAAGTTGAACAGGTAGCGCATCCACGGCCCAAAGAGGCGGTAGCCGAGGTCGCCGAAGCTGCGCACCGGGTACTGGTACGAGTCCAGCCCGAGAAACACGGTCCACAACAGGTAGCCAGAGTAGCCGGCCAGGACGGCGAACACCGTGAACAGGGCCACTCCGGGTCTGCGCGAGAGAGAGGGGGGATTCGTTAGCGTTTCAATTGTTCTATTGTTCCATTTGCCCCATTTCTTCCAATTCTCCCATTCTTCCCAATTTTTCCCCTTTTTCCATTTTAGGCGCGCCTTCGTCTGTGCTAATACCTTCGTCTGTGCTAATACTTTTAGTGCTCTCCACGATTTGCGTCCCCCGACGCTAATCTGAAAGCAGACGCCAAGGCGGCAGTTGAAAAAGCTTGGCCAACACGATCAAGACAGAAATCAAAACAGTAACTTACCCCCATCCCATAGTCGCAAACGCGTACGGCAGTCCAAACGGTCCCAGGATATCAGTCGTGATCAGATAGAAGATGGCGCCGCGGGTAGCCGTGCGCAGTGCCCGCGACGCATTGGCCCACTCCTCATCGCTGATGGTAGCCTGGGCGCCGTCGGGCACCGCCATATTGTCGCCTGTCTTCTCGTCGGAGGAACCGCCCCCGATTACACCGGAAGGGCTTCCCTCGGCCGTATTAACGCCCTCGACCGCCTTCACGCCCTCGCCTGACTTGGGCGGGAAGATCAGCGACCAGAAGCTGGTTTCGTAGGCCGTCAGCGGCTGGGTAGCCTCCTCTGCCCGCGTCTGCTGCGCGTAGTAGTGGTACTCCTCAAAGGTGATGTTGGGGTCGTAGAGGTGTCTGTGCTGCGGCACGGCACGGTGGCCGCCGTTTGCTCCAAGCGTGATATCGCCGACGGTCCCTTCGTTTTCGGCCAGCATGTGGTCGTACGTGCGCGGATCCGTGCCGTCGACGGCCATGTTCCCCGGCTTAGCCATGGTGGGGCTGTAAGTGCCGGTGGCAGTCACCGAGATCGAGAAGGTCGGGGTTTTTTTTTTGATGGTCTGAGATGCCAATGGCAATGGGCGATGCACCGGCAACACCCCAAGAAATCAATTATGCCAATCTTATCAGTCGGCTGTCAGTCAAAGACGACAACAATATTGATAGCACGATGCAACTGCCGCAGGTTTAGCTTGATGTCTTGCGATAAAGCAAAAACCGATATGCAGAAAGCAGAATGGTTGCCAAGAGGGAAGGAAAAAAAAAGGAAGGAAACGGTGGGGAGAGCCAAGACAGGGAGGACAGGGAGCAACGGCGCCAAGCTTTTATGAAAGATAAAGCCAGGCGGGGCAGCGGGAAAAGGGAGACGTATCGCAGAGGTCAGACAGTCTGTCGATCAATCATTATCATGTACAGGTAATGCGCTCCCGTATCTGTTCGTATAACATTAATGATTTGTGTGCGTGTTGCCGACGAGCCACCGTCGCCTGATTGGCTGCAGCAGCCAGAAAAGGACCAGAAGCCATGCATCACCTTCCCGAAGAGGCAGCATCTCTGTGTCAGGCTAATGGGGCTAGCCGCACGTAATGAAAGAAAACTGGCCGGTGCCGAAAGAATGCGAAAAAAGAAGGGCTGCACACCATTTTTGCATTTCGCTCTGTCTCCACTTCGCCGATCGCGACGCCATATTGCGAACATTGTACGAGTACTCTGTGCGACCAAAGCCCCCCCCCCAAAAAGCACCTTTCCTTTGCCCGCATTTGCTGACCACAACGTCATCCGCTTGTGGCGAAGCTGGCTGGTGACTCAGCATGGGCCAAATTGCGGGTGCTTGATCAGTAGCGGAACAAGAAGGTGCGAGCTCGGCGGCCGCAGGTGACCATTTCAATGTCACCAGGTGTGGAAAGCGCGGTGGGGTTTGATAAGCGCCTCCCGATTCCCAGCTGCCAGATTTGGCTACCCGACACCAGGGCTTACGTCGACATGCCACCGCGCTCTTATAATGCAGCAAAACTGCTCATCAAATCTCCAGCTCGGTGGAGGCACTATTAATCATAGCCTCTATTAGTAGGCAATTAGGAAGTTGTCCTTCGGGCTTCTGCTTCTGGCTGTAGGGAGAGGAGGCACACGCACATGTCACCGATCACGTGGATGCATTCATTTCTGCCAACTGCCGCCAGCTGGTGCCAAGCTGACCACTCGTACTTTCTACGAGTACTCTTACTCGTACTCGGTATGACACTCGTCTCTTGGAGGGATCGTTCTAACTTCCACACTATGAGTGCGATGAAAGAGAATCCCATTCTCGCTGTGTGAGTCAATGCCTTTCTTGGCAAAGAGTCATCTTCGTGCCATAAACCACGAGAGGCGGGCAGATTCTCGGCGCCTGCTTCCTCTCCTGACTCGAAACAATATGACTTTCTCACCGAAATCTACCATTCTAGCTGAGATATAGTAATTGAAAAACAACGAGTATGCGCGACGTGAAAAAGAAAGCCAAGAACACGAGGCCGGGTCCTTCCGCATCACTAGACGACGCCGATGCACCCCTGTTTTTCTACATGCCCAATACGATCTACGGCGAATTCTGCCAGTGGTATCCCTAGCACCTTTACCGTCTCCAAAGACCGCACCGCCAACCTAGTCGGCCACTACTTTGACCCCAACAACGAGCACGGCGATGCCTCGGGCACGATGACCTTTGGCTGCGCCGAGCAGTTTGTGATGTTCTGCAAGGCAGACCGCTTCCGTGACCACAACACCCAGCGCCGCGTCATGGCGACCGGCAGCTCCAAGGAGCAGGAACAGGTGGGCAAGCTGGTGCGCGGCTTCTATGCCGGCTTCTGGGGCGGCCTCATCAAGAGCGACGTCGTGATCGCTGGCAACGAGGCCAAGTTTGGCCAGAACGTGACGCAGAAGCAGAAGCTGCTGGCTACGGGACATGGGCTGCTAGCAGAGGCCGCATCCCGAGATCCCGTCTGGGGAATCAGCTACTCAGAAAAGAACGCAATGTCCCATCGACAGGACTGGGGAGAGAATCGTCTGAGCAAGGCTCTGATGGTGGTCAGAGAGAGGCTCCGGGAGGACAGCGGCGAAGATTCTGATCACAGCAGACAGCCGGAGTAGCCAAACACAGAAGTCTAAGCGCTGTTGACCTGTAAAACACCGCATAAGCAAAGCATAATTGTAGCCTTTAAAGAGTTTAAGAACAAGTTGAAAGTGGCTAATGTTGTGTTGTGAATAGTAGTTCAACTAGCTGGAGAAACAGCCTAAGTAATAGAAATAATTCACACAACATCCATTCGAGCTCGCACTTAACAAGGACAAAATCAAGGAAAACTTTAGTATCTTACACGCTTTGTAAAAATGACCTGAAGAGGAAAGACAACATTTTGCTAATTCTAAGCTTTTATAATTTCTAAAACTCTTAGCTTGTCACTACCGACCTAATGCTGCTAAGGTCGCAGGCTCCTGTCAATATGCTTTTTGTGGCATTATTTTATTCATGCTATTTAATCATTCGTAACATTAGTTGGTGTATCGTCGTCCAATACACATATCGTACCAGCAATTCAGACTCCAACTTTCACAGGGCCATGATGCTTCTTCCCCCGTCTTCGGTTAGGCGGGTCCGAATATCGACCAACAGCGCTCGATGCCCTAAACGCTCAATAGTTCCGGTTCCTTTCTTTCTCTTGTTGCCATTGACAGTTCCACCGACAACCGCCTGGCTGTCCTTTATCCCGACAATGGAGCTCGGGGAAAATACAAGTGCCTGTCCTGTTTTCAGGCCAACAATAAGGCCAAACATCTCCATTGCGGTGTCCTTTCCAAAAAGATCAATGGGCTGGGCGCCGTGCCGTATCTCACTATCCTTGTTCTGCAGCTCTCCGTCTGTTGTTTCATTCTTGTCGCCGACCAAGGCAGCCATGGGAGACAGCCCGGCCAGGTGGCCCTGCAGAGTCTGCATCCAGGCGGGCGACGTGAACCGATGGACCACAGTGACGGAGCAGAGGTCGAGCAGCTTGGGCGACACCGTGGGTTCCTGCGTCGATATGATAACGCGGACAGCCTGGTGGCGCTGAACCCGGATGACCTGCAACAGCTTCTCTGTCAGGGTCCTCGACCCGCCCGACACGTCGCGCATGTACTTGTGCGCCTCATCAAGCGCCACGACGCGGCCCGTGGTCCTGTCGCCTTCAAGAAAGAGATGAAGGGCTATGTTGAAAAGCAGGCAAGCCATTCCTGGTGTAACACACGGACAGGAGAGGTCGACAATCGTCAGTCGGCCTGGCTGCTTTTGGTCAGAATCAACGAGGGTCAAGTTTGGAAAATGACACGTATCTTACCTCGGTCGTCCAGTCGTTTCCTCCGTTCCCAGCCTTGGTCTTTTTCGCCATGAAGCTCTCCAGCGTGTCGAGCCTCTGTTTGAGCGGGTTAGCCTGCATAGTTGTCAGCTCGGTTTGGTCCATTCGCCTCTTAAACTGCTCGTAGCTGAACGGGGCATTGGTTGCTTGCTGCTCGAGCCTTAGCTCACGCAGCACGCGGTTGACGACGTGCATATAGAGCGGCGTGCCGCTCTCGCCAACAGCCATCAGGTCGAGCATCCGCTCCGTGTTGAGGTCTCGGTCGGCCAGCTGGAGAGGCTCAATTGTGGCCTTCGGAACGTTGCTATATACTCCCTACAATAAGTCAGTTGGATAGTTTCCTGCGTAAGAAGAAAGCGTATGAATACGCGAGTGCGTTTCCAGACACACTGTACTTACGGTGATGGTCCGAACATTGGTCGGCGCGCAAAGGATCCGCACCTTGATGTTATCAGCCGAGGCGAGATAGGCTGCCTCGCAGGCCAGACCGCCCACGTCCGAATTGAAGCCGTCATAGTTGAAAACAATACCGGTCAGGGGACGCGGGAGGTTGCCGAGCGGGCTAGGCAGCAGACAGTTCTCCAAGAGGCATGCCAACGTGTTGCTCTTTCCAGAGCCTTGACTGCCACATATAAACGTGGAGCTGGGAGCCGACACGTTCTGGAAGATGCGTGCTGAGAGGCGCTGCTTCGTGCTCGCCGTGGGCGACGACGAGATGGCCTGCTCTGGCGTGTATGAGCTCGAGCACGCGCCGATCAGGCCATGCTGCATCGGCACACTGGCAGCGAGGGCCGGCACCGTCAGAAGAGGGCTTGCTGCAATCTCGTCCTCCTGCTGGATCTGAGCGGGGATGGCTAGGTGCTGGAGCTGCACCACAAGCTCAGGTGATATGGTATCCCCGCCCAGAGCCAGAGCTGGAGAGGGAGTAGAAGCGGAGGTGCTACTACTAGCGGTGTGGTCAGGGTCGGCGTTGCTCAAAGCCATGGTGCTTTTACTTTTTTCTTTCCGTCGTTACTATGGCCAGGATTCACCACGTCTATTTATATGTGTATATGGAAGAATATAGAAACCATCCATAAGCAAACAAAAAACAAACGGAGAGAAACCACAAGTCTTTTCCCAAACAATTCACGTCAATAAGGGCTAGGGCCCATCCTCGGGACGGCATTTATGTTTCATAGGCTGGCTAGAATCGGGTGTGTTGCAGTTCTTGTTATGTCCAAATTACGGTGAATGACCAAAGACTGCATAGACCTGTATCTCTTAATAGCTAAGAAGGACCGTATTGAGACAAATATCGGGAAGCTGAGCTCAGGATTTTCGCCTGCCCAGGTGACACCCGGTATGAATATCAAATTACGCTGTAGAGTAGACATCGTGAGACTATTTGGCCCGCTTCAATGTATTCACTGGTCCTCGTACGGAGACCTGCCACAGAAGCCGTTTACAGAACCAGCGGCCTTAGATATGGAGGCCATCCGAACGGCAAGCCATTGTAGTTTGAGACTGCCATCAAACTACGCTGCTTTGAAATTCCTGCCAAATGGGCGCTGTGCGGGGGATTGGCTGTATTCTCTTTATTTAGTACAGCAACCTCTTTCTGGACAGGATTGTTGGGAAAGTGAACAGGAAATGAAGAGTGCATTATTTTGAGACACTCATGCTTGTCTGGTCAGAGGGCCTGTTGGCTAATGGTGAGACTCTGCATTCCTTCCTCTCGGGCATGATGTTGGCGGTGGGGAAATTGGAAATCTTTTGTCGATAAAGGTGATGAAGCCAGGGCGAGAGACAGGTTAAGGAGATATGCAGCGCGGAGATCAGACTTGGGCTCATATTCGATCCCGTAACCGGATGCAAGATGTTCAAAAGGCGTGTCGTAGGACTCTAACCAACGGCGCCAGGGTTCTAGACAATGATCTGCAGAGCGTAGATACCCTCAATAGTTATGAGGTGTGAGAACTGCGTCAGATTAGTCTCGTAGGACTTGGACTTGTTGAGGCATGCGAGCATCTTCTGTTGGATGTTGCGTGTAGGGGTTAGGCGTCTCTTTCGTATTCGAGCATTTTGCTTATTTGATGCAGGCCTGGATATACTCGCGGAAATCGGTGATCTGGATGGCGGTGTCGTTCGTGGAGGTAGCGAAACCGCATATCTTTTGGTTGATCGGCCTAGGTTTGATAGGCTCGGAGCCTGAGATAGCGGCTGTCCAAATGCGAACCCGCAGGGCATTGGTCGTTATTTTTTATATCAGCGTCATCAGCGTTGACCTTGCTGCAGAGACTATTGCGTTGTTTAGCAAGGCTAGTCCGTCCAAAGGCACATCATTGCTGACCAAACATGTCTTGGTTGTGGGTGCATATCTCTGGCCGGCAACGCCGGACTTGGGGTGGAAGTCTTGCCAGCGCGATGGATCGAAGGTATGGTGGATAGTGAGTTAGGAAAGCTTGTAACGCGCCGCCAGCCGCCAGCCGTCAGTCTGTTCAGCTTCTGTTATCAAGGGGGTCATGGCCGGGCTGATTGTATGAAGCAAAAGGCAAAGGGTGATAGACTGAAGCTAATAAGAAAGAATTGCTAACTTGCGGTAAGTGAATGGACCAATATGCCCCTCCTACGTAGCACAAAGGTGCAGGATTTTCCAAAGCAGCACCAGGTCGGCGGCATCAATTTGGGCGTGTGCTAGGCCCTACCTAAATGGGTGAAAATGGGTGAAATTACAGAATACAAGCCACATCTCCAAGATATCAAACAGTCTTAAAGGAGCACTCTGCGCTTCTTTGGACTCCGAATATACTCTTATCCAGAATTTATTCTGCGGTTTCTCTTCCCCAATTTCAGGCAAAGCTTACAAGCAGCACAATCCCCCATCCAGTCAGACTTTCGTAGATGCCCAGCTTGTTTTGCTGCCGAAACGTCACCTCCTCTGCCCGGACTGTCACCGATACCGTCTCGGCCGCCTCGACCGTCTTCTCCTTCTTGAACGCTGGAGTGGATGCGACAGTCTGCTTCCCCCTACTCGTGTTCCAGGGCAGCCATGATCCGGCCTTCTTCTGGCCGCTTCGGCGAGATGTTACCACAGCCACCGTCGCAGGTTGGCTGTCCGCATTTCGACCGACGACCCTGGGCGGCGACAAGTTCGCTGCAAGACGACGGGCCAGTTCCTCGTCCTGCCACCACCACCCAGGAGAACTACCGCAATCTCTGCTGCTGCCACTGCCACTGCCACTCCTACTTCCAATATCATTGTTAATAGCGAGAGAGGCTGAGGAATCTGGCCATCGGCCCCATTCGTCGAATTCAGCCCCCGCAGTCTTGGCGGTTGAGCCCCCCGCTTCATAAGGTGGGCTATCTCCCATTTTTCCCTTTGCGTCTCTGCCACAGGCGCCCTTGGCCTCTCCTCGTATCCGCGCAACTTGCACCACCTCTCCTTCCTTCCTCTGCTCCTCGCTGCCGCTCAGCGTCCAGCGCTCGGCGACGGCGCTCTCGGGGACCATCACCAGCTCAGCTCGCGGCGGCTGCTGCGGTAACGTCGCAATGTAGGTCAGAAATGCTCCGACTTCTGGAACCAGCCGAGAGACATGGTTGAGGTCCTGTTCGTCTTGCCTTGACTTGTACTCATATTGACTATGTCGGATAGCCTCAGGCAGTAGCGAGATGTATTGGAGAAGCTGGGAGCGGTGTTCGGAAATGGATGTCTTTCTCACAGACTCGATATATGAAGGCGGTTGAGCGTCGCCGTCGGCCTCGCCCATCTTGCTAGTCATGGTGAAATGGTTCCAAGATGGAAATTGAGCGGGATAAAACCGCAAACGGCCTCTCCTCGATGAAATACAGCAGTACAGACGGAACAGATCACGTGCTACACCCCAAGCTAAAACATGGGGGCTGTGCTGCCTAATCCCATGCGGCCGTAAGATGATGTGTGGCAGGGCGGCGTGTCAGGTGGATCGGATCATTTCCAGGGCAGAATCCGCTTCAGACAAGCTACATTGCCTGTTTAGGCTCGGTGGCTGTGGGGAGGGTAAGGCATTGCAGACTAGGACAAGGCTGAATAGAAGCCTTGGCACAAGTAGAGCACATCGTCGGTAAACGAATTGGTACTCCGGAATCCCATATCGGGCGCATTCTGCTAAGAATACATGTATCTTCCTTGTATGAGGAGTCCTGCCAAGCACTGCAGGTATGGATACCTAGAATGGCAGTGCAGTGTTTCCGGGGGTAACCAGTATACAGACACCGGCCACGTGATGAGAATAAGCTTAATAAGGAATGGTCAGGCCTACTGTAGCGAACGTGATCACCGACGTGCCTAGAGAAGATTAGCCGACACTAAATTGCCTATCGCTAATTCATCCATGCCGGCATGACACCTACTCCGCCACCCAACTAATGGTCTACTTGGATGACTACCATCTCAAGGTGTATTTTGCGAGGCTGGACGTGTCACGGCTCGGTTGGACACAGCAGCACCGGTGGGATGTCGCAAAGCATAGCCTCATGGCCAGAGTCCTAGTATGGACTCCCTGTCTTGTACCGAATAGCGTGACAGCCAGTCTGCCTTGATTCCTACGAGTAAGCATCTGCCCTTTGTGCCACTCACTATAGCTTTTTGGAAAGTAGGGCGTGTTGCCGTCTCCGGCTATTTAAAGAGCCAATAACTACTCGCTTTTTCGGATTTCGCTTCTTGATACCCAACTAATTTGCCTGTGCTGTTTGCAGCTACCCAACTCTCAGCTGTTCATTACATCGATTCTGTACAACACCATCAAAATGTCTTACAAGATTGCTGCCCCCGACGAGTACCTTGCCATAACTGGCATGGGAATCGACAACATCAAAATCACAAAGGCAGCATGGCTTCTCCCTTTCCAGAAATGCATGCGCTTCAGGTATGTTGTTGCCCCGTATTGAAGGCGGAGTTCTATCAAAAATGTCTTGCTGACGCACCTGCCGTTGCTTATAGCATCCGGCCGCGGGACTATGCCATGAACCTCCAGGCCATGACTAAGGAGAAGCTTCAGTTTCTTCTTCCCGTCGTCTTCACCATCGGCCCTGATGTCTCTCACCGGACCAGCAATGGCAAGAAGGCGGCCGTCTCGTCCGTAGATGCTTCAGTGGTATCTGGTGACGCCGAGGACGGTCCTCTTCACCCTCCTTCAACCGACGACACCCTGACAAAGTACGCAATGCTTCTGGCAGAAAACTCAGCGACCAAGAAGCAGCCAGATCAGCCCAACTTTTTGGAGAACATCGTCAAGGGCATCATTGAGGGAGAGACCCGCGTGCTCGTCTCGAGCATGACGATGGAGGAAATTTTCACTGAGCGCGAGGTCTTTAAACGGCGCATCTTTCGCAACATCCAGGGCGAACTTTCGCAGCTTGGCCTTACTATTCTCAATGCAAACGTCAAGGAGTGAGTTATTTCTTGTTTCCTTATTTATATCTCTTTTCTTCTTCCAACTTTTTTTCCCTTATTTGCGCTAACACGATGCAGGCTAAAGGATGCTCCAGACTCTGTGTACTTTACGTCTCTATCTCGAAAGGCTCACGAAGGTGCCGTGAATTCTGCTAGGATCGATGTAAGCTTTCTCTTTCTTCTTTTTAGACGCTTGACCCCTATACTTCTCTGCCTTTTTCAGAGCTGACACTACTTCACATGACAGGTCGCTGAGGCTCAGCTCAGGGGTAACGTCGGTGAGGCCAAGCGCAAAGGAGAGCAGGAGCGGGAGCTGGCCAAGATTCACGCAGATACGGCGGTGCAAAAGGTCGACCGCGACTTGGAGCGGGCGCAGGCCGAGGCCACGCTGGCGACGCGCAAGGCCGGCCTGGACCGCGATGTCGACATTGCTCGGATCGAGGCCTCGCGCGCGACGCAGTCTAAAGATGAGGCGCTCAAGCGCGACGTCGAGATCAAGCGCGCCGCCGCTGAGCTGGAGCGCCTTCGCGCCACCGACGTCGTTAAGGCTAGCATTCGCCGAGAGTCAGAGCAACAGGCAGCCGACGCTAAGGCCTACGAGATCTCGGCCAACGCGCGCGCCAACCTGGAGAAGAGCCAGCGCGAGGCCGAAGCGTCGGCGTGCCGGACTAGAGCCGAGGCTGAGGCGTCGGCGTTCCGGACTAGGGCAGAGGCTGACGCCTACGCCTACGCCATCACAAAAAAGGCTGAGGCCCACCAGAAGGCCAAGACGCTCGAGGCCGACGGTCTGGCCGCCATGGCCGGCGCCTACCAGCAGATGGCGGGCGCCTTTGGTGGCCCCGCCGGCTTGCTCCGCTACATGATGCTGGAGAAGGGCACGTACGTTGACCTGGCCAAAGCCAACGCCGACGGCATCCGGGGCCTACAGCCCAAGATCAGCGTCTGGAACACAGGCGCCCAGGCCGGCATCACCGAGGCCGGAGAAGGCACTGGCGCTAGCTCTGCTCAAAATGGAGCCAGCATCGACACCCTGCGCAACGTCTACCAGATGCTGCCGCCGCTGATGACGACGATCCACGAGCAGACCGGGATGACGCTGCCGGAGTGGCAGTTTGGCCGCCTGGCCGGGGAGATGAACGAGGCCAAGCAGACCAAGACGATCACGGCCAACAAGGGCAAGTGAGAGTGCGGTATGAGGGCTGAGACAGAGAGAGTGAGAAGAAACCTTCGATTGAGCCTTGCTACATTTTTCACCATGTTATGAAGGAAGAAACATCATTCTTCCCTTGCCAATCACTCATTACTTTTTGGGGGCCAAGCATAGGTGCCGCACACTCCGGCACTGGCGCTAAACACCTTCGCAGCAGACTGTTTTAGTATGGTTATGGTGGACTAACGTGCAGCGAAGGACGCTCTTTAATTATACGGCTGGTGCAACATAACATAGGCTGATCCAACTGTAGATGCAGTCAACATTGGGGTATTAGGAGCACGTTGTTGTAAATTAAACTAATTAAATTATTCGTGGTCTATTATTCTCTGTGACTGACTGCAGCCACAACAGCAATTGGTTAACACTCCTGATGGTGTAGTTGGTTCATCACGTTCGGCTGTAATTGTTCCCCACTTGTAACCGAAAGGTCGCCGATTCGATTTCGGCTCGGGAGAGTTTTTTAGCATTCTCCCCCGAATACACCTCTCCCTCAGGATGGGCCCTTCTAAGGAGGGATACTACGCTTGGCTGCCCTATGTGGCTGGTTTGACAGTGAAAGCAGCTATCTAGATAGCTATATCGTAAACACCGGACACTGCGCCACCCGGAGGACATACGGAAGCGGTACGGCAGCGTATATGACAACTTTCTTTTTAGCATGGAGAGCGGGTAAGATGGTCAAGATCCGCTGCTTCTCCTATCACATGCCCCTGGGGAGGTAATATTAAAACGAATAACATAGTAAATGCTTAAGCTGTATTGCTGTATTATTAAAACAGCTAGAGGCAAGGTGTTTTGTACTAGTAAAGAGACGGAGAACGGGCTATTTACGCCTTGCTAGAGCTGACGGGACAGAAAGTATTGAAGCGCCGATGCCGACACCCATCAGGTATTTGACATCCGATCAGGTCTCTGCACAAAGGTGCCCCTTCTGAATTGTGTTTAACGCAGGCGCACTTGGAGAAAGGCGTTCGGCGCAGGTATCTTAAGGGTGTGACGTTCACTGTTAAGTAGTAGTAGTAGACACCGGAGGTGTGTGCATTCGTGCTTGTTCTGCGTCTTCGGACGTCTGTCTGAGTGATATGTAGGCAGATCTAATCGTAGTTAGGACCGGAAAAAAGCTGTGCCGCACGATAGGGACAGATGTGGACACAAAAACCAAAGCCGCAGGCGATGTAGGTGCACTAGTATCTTAGTAACAGTGCAACTACGTAACTTTGATAATCCGAACGGGATTCAGAAATAGCCGGATACTCTAAAGCAAAACAAAAAAGCTGGTGGGAGGACTGCCGACTGACTGACTGGCCGGGAGGCAGGCATGATTGCCGGGCCGACTGTCCGGGAGGCGGACCAACAACCAGTAAGCCACTAGCCAATCAAATTGTTTTACTTACTTGCTAATTCCTACAAATATATCCGCTCAATAAAGCGGGCAGGCATCCAACTTCTACTTTTTACCATACTATACGTCATTTTTGTTACAATAAGATGGATCCATTCTCTTCTAGAAAGAAAAAACATTCTCACTGATCTTCCCTTAGAATTGTTCTCTTTAACAAGCTCTTTTTTATCCAACCGGACATCAAATCGTTGAGGCTGACGGATCGGGCAGTTCAATCGAGAACCCAGTTGCGGCTGAACCGGGTTTTTTTATCGGCCAGCCCGCAGGACATTGATGTCTTCTGCAGAATTGCGGATCACGAGCACTACCGCAGAGGCATCACAGAGATTATTTGGGACCATGCCCTTTTACCAGACGACCCAGAGGGGGCTGACGACGGCACGGATGAGGGTATGAGGGAATGGACTGGTATCAGATTCAAGAGTACGGCTGTCCTGGCTGGTTTTTTAGGAGTTGCGAAGACAACAAGAAAAAACTGGGGGGGGGGCGATACAAGCGCGATCGACGGGTACAGGCGAAAAAAATGGTTGCCGCGCTGTTGCCTTTGGAAGAGTCGTGGGCGTATTTTAAACGTTGGCGAAGCCAGCAACAAGATACGATTCTGTCGGGAGCCGACGCGGCTGCTTTTGCCTACGGATTACAGCGATTTCCGTCTCTGCACAGCGTCCAGGTGACAGCGGTGGCACATGGACATACGATTGGCTTCCCGCTGTACGAAACACCGGCCATCCGGGCGCTTCCTCGAGGCCTTAACTACCCGCTTCCCTATGGTTGGATGGCGACTGAAGAGTTCATGCCCCAAGAGCACATGCCTCCGTGGACTGACGAGGATGTTAGCGTTGGCGGCGGTGTCGACAGCAGTGTTGGCGGCGGATCGAATACTCATCTGCTGTGGCGTGGAGTCCGAATCTGCTTGCAAAAGTTAGCCGAGGCCATTATTCACAGACAGAATCAATTATCGGAACAGAAAGAAGAGGCCGAAAAGCTGTGCCGAATCACAGACCTCTCTTTTGACGCACATTGTTTCGATGCAGGAATCAACTGCCGTATTTTTGAACAGCCATGTTCGACCTACGATAACTTGGTCACAGTTCTTCGACAGCCAAGCATGCGGCGCTTTCATTTGGCGCTGGCCGAGGGTGGCCAGGAGCGGCGGGGTTGGCGGGCGTTTCGCAGCACACACCTCCAGAGCGCATTGGCGGCCATTGGACCGGGTCTCGAGAGCTTGACACTGGGCACAGATTTGCAGGGATACGATATCGATGTGTGGGTGCTCAAAAGCTTCGGACAAAAATCGAATGGCGCATTACATACCACTACAGACGCTTTTTCCACCGAATGTGGCAGAGCGCTGGCCGCGTTTGAAGACGCTCCACCTGTCTGGCTTTTTTGTGACGCAGACCGATCTGCTTGCATTTTTGGCGTCCCTGCCAGCGACGGTACGGCGCATTGTACTAGGAGAACTGACATTTCTGGACGCACAAGGAGACAGTAGCCAAAACAGCAGCCCAGACAATAGCTGGCGTGGCTTGTTGTACGCCATGCGTGACACGCTGGGATGGCGCGAGCGGCCGGCGGGCGAGCGGCCCAGTGTGGCTATATGGTCGATGATACATAAGAGCTGCCGGCGGCCGGGCCGGACAACGTGGGCGGACGCGTCAACGAACGAGTTTATGTACGGCGATGGCATATGCCCATACGGAGGTCTTGATGATCCCTGTCCCAACAGTATGATATCAAAGGTGGCAACAGAGACGCGGGATGCGGCAGATCCCGAGTTTGATCGGCCCAACGTGGGCTTCGCCAAACTGATAGAGTTGGGATATCTGGAGGTTGTGTAGTTCATACATTATGCATGCTATGTAAAGGATACATGTAACTCTGATACATCTTCTGCATGATTGCAGAAGTATCTAGAGAAACTTCTACCTAGTCGTTAACAGCTCTATGACACCCCAACACAAATATACGTATCTGCCTGCAGCGCGGAACAGTCGTCCTTGACGGCCGGATTCCAGGCATAGAAATTAGCGAGCGTGATGCCCTGCGCCGTGGCAATGTCATAACAGCCGTCGCCCGAGACGACGTAGTAAAACTTGTCGCAGTTGGACACCATGCCGGACTGCGTGGGTGTAGGCGTGACGACGCCGGTGCCCGTAGTGGAAGCGGTACTGGTAGGTTTTGTCGTGGCCGTAGCTTGGGCCTCGACGCCTACACAGACATAAACACTGGCCTCCAAGCCAGAGCAGTCCGTCTGGACGGCAGGGTTCCAGGCATAAAAGTCGGTCAGAGCCACCGAGTATGACTGGGCAATGTCATAACAGCCGTCGCCCGAGACGACGTAGTAAAACTTGTCGCAGTCGACACCATTCCGGACTGCGTGGGTGTAGGCGTGACAATACCGCTGGAGCTGCCGCTGGAGCTGCCGAAAGACGTCGAGTCTTGACCTGGTGTGCTCGTGAGTGTGCATGAAGTTTCAACAGAGTCTTCATTCAAAAAGTCATAGCTAACAACCTCTGCAGAAACTTGCCCACTGGCTCAAATGGCACAGAAGACACCATCTGTCTTAGCAACCCAAATGGCAACTTCGCCTTGCCCACCAACACTGTGTCCCAGACCACGATCGTGACCACAGCTGCGTATGTCTGGATTTTGTTTATTTACTTTTCTCTGCCATCTGCTCTGCTCTGATAACTGACAGCACAGCTCCATACCGACGCCAACTGTGGACGGCACAACGTCTGATTGTGGCCAGTTCTACAATGTCGAAGCAGGCGATGACTGCTCGACCATCACCGAGAAGATCGGTATCTCCCTCGACGATTTCCTCTTCCTCAACCCCGAGATCTGGCCCAACTGCACCAACTTGTTTGCCGACTACTACTACTGCGTCGAAGCCGTCGGCTACATCTCCACCTATCCCGGCTACGGCGCCACGCCCACGTCGACAGCTCCTTTCAACCAGACGGCTTTCACACCTCTGCCCAATATCGGCGACCCGCTAGCTAACTACACGTCCTCGCATCCACTCATCCCCATTGCCGACAACACGCGCCTCGACTGCTATGAATACATCTACTTTGACAATCTGACCGACAACTATGCCGCCGACTGCTGGGCCTTGGCCATGGTGTGCGAGATCACCAGCGAGGAATTGGTCCTGTCCTGTGGAATCCATCTTTGGGAGAAAGCACTAGCAGTAACGGAAGCGCCACCATCTCAGGCTCAGCTGCAGCGTCGACCACCACCAACACCTACGACTACGCCTACCCATGCACACTGTCGGCCAACACGTCCTATGCGTCGGTCTCATGTCGCCGACGGTCGCGCCGGCAGTCACCTCGGCGCCTTCGAGTCCTCGTGCCGCTGGAGAGATTGCCAACTGCACGACGTGGTTCGCACCAGAGTCGTTCGACACCTGTGCCGGCATTCTAAACATGTACCACCTGACCATGGCCGAATTCTACCAGTTTAATCCATCTGTCGGGAGCACTTGCACTAGCATGAATATAGGCACTTACTACTGCATCTCCACCTATCCAGGCGGCGTGCCACCAGGCGTGCCTTACAGCGACACCTCAGCGTCGCTGTCGATTCCTCAGACGTCGAATTCCAAGACAGGATCTGGGCGTACGACACATTGTTGGCATTGGCAATGCCGAAGCAAGTATCGCCCGACTGAACTGTGTACAGCGTGCAGTTTTGATCTTGGCGTGGGAGGACGTCGTAATTGTGGCCCGAAGCCAAAGCGGGAACTACGGCAAGAAGCAGCTCGAGCACCAGACAAGTCTTTATTTTGGCGACAATGGGTGCGAGCAGATTGTCGGTAGACAATGTTGGTAGGAAATGATGAATAGAAAATGAAGATGCCAACTGTAGTGCTTGGAGGCGAAATGTTCAACACCGTAAGTCGTCAATGACACGGACTGAGCCAGGGAGTGTCAATTCCGCGCGGTATGAAGCATGTGCATGAGGAAAGAGGGGTCTCGGGCAAAACAGGAAGTACTTAATCCAATTTACGAGATGGGCCGTGTTTCGGCTTCATTTTTGGGCCTTTTGTAGCTCTCTCTCCTCATTTTCACCGCTCCTTGCATTGCAAGATCCCTGGATCAGCGGCTGAAGATGTTTTTTTTTTAAGATTATGCAGGATTGAGCTGCATTAGTCGAATCATTCCCGCAGTGGATGATCGTCGGTTCTATTTCCTGGTATGGTAGCTCCCGCCGACGCAAGGATGGGGGGGCGGGTATGCTTAAATCTCCGCACAGTATAGCTCTTATTGCCAACACAGCCCTTGCCTCAGCCACCGCGTCGGTCGGTAGTCAGGCAGATTTCACTTGCGGCCCCGACAAGCCCTGTTCCAACGGCGCCTGCTCTGGCGTCAGCGGCTGGTGTGGCTACGGAGCGACTTACTGCGGCGATGGCTGCCAGTCCAACTGCGACCAGCCTAGGCCGTCATCGGCCGCATCCAACTCGCAGTCACGCATTGTCGGATATTGGGAGGCGTGGAACAGCCAACGGTCGTGTGGCGCCATGGGTCCCGGCTCGATCCCGGTGAACCTGCTCACCCATCTCAACATCGCGTTCGGCTACATCAACGCCGATTTTCAGGTCACCAACATGGACGGCCTGTCATCCAGCATTTACCAGAACATTGGCAACGTCAAGGCGCGCAATCCTAGCATCAAGCTGATTATTGCCCTAGGAGGCTGGGCCTTCAACGACCCCGGACCCTGGCGCGACATCTTTCCGACGCTCGTGTCGACTGCTGCTAACCGTGCTAAATTTATCAGCAACCTGCTCGGCTTTCTCGTGCAGTACGGCTACGACGGCGTCGATTTTGACTGGGAGTATCCAGGCGCGGATGATCGTGGCGGTTCCGACGCCGACAGCGCCAACTACACGGCCCTACTCAAAGAGCTGCGAGCAGCGATTACGGCCAGCGGCAAGGACTACGTTGTAACGTTCACGGCGCCGACGTCGTATTGGTATCTGCGGCATTTTGACCTGGCCAACATGGTGCAGTATGCCGACTAGGTGAATTTGATGGCATACGACCTGCACGGCGTCTGGGACAGCAGCAATCCTATTGGCAGCCAGGTGCTGGCGCACACAAATCTAACGGAGATCGACCAGGCACTAGACCTATTTTGGCGCGTCGACGTCGATCCTAGCAAGATCGTGCTCGGCCTTGGCTTCTATGGCCGCTCGTTCCAACTGACGGACGCCTCCTGTTGGAAGCCTGGCTGTGCCTTTAGCGGGCCTGGCGCCGGTGGCAGCTGCACGCAGACGCCGGGCATTCTGTCGTACCGCGAAATCAGTGCCATTCTGGCGTCGACAGGCGCCACGGCTTATCTGGACAAGGACGCGGCTGTCCGCTATTTGGTGTACGGGAATTCGAGCTGGGTGTCGTACGACGACGTCGTGACGTTTGAGGCCAAGATTGAGTATGCGAACAAGCTGGGCCTGTCAGGCCTTATGATCTGGGCGGTCGACCTGGACGATTCTATGCAGACAGCACTGCGCGCCGTGTCGGGCGGCCCCAGCGCTCTCGGTGCTGTGGAGAATACCTTCAATCTGGTGGACATTCGCTATTTGTTTCCGACCGAGGACCTGCCGCCCGATGATGCAACACCCAGCTACGGGCTGATCAATTCTGGCAGCATGGCCGACGCCGACGGATCCATGGATCCCAGCAAGACCGGCTTCGGCTTTGTGCTCCTCTCAGGTGAACCTTTTGCCGCATCAAGCCTGCGGCGGCGCAGCGGCGAGCCCGAGCCGTTTGTGTTCCTCAACTGTCCAGACGATGTAGCCGACGCCCCAGACACTAAGACGTTCTCAGCACGGGTCGTCTGTCTGAGCGACGACATCCACGGTTGCTTCCGGGTGCTGGAGCGCGGTGTCGAGGGCACGATTGTCGAGATGCCGGACAACTGCGCGCCCAACTCGTTTGCCCGGGCGATCTCACTGAAGCCGTCAGCCGACCAGAGCTTGGAGGGTGCCAGGAGGAGCGAGCCGCATGAAGATCAGGATAGGCACCAACACCAACATCGTCATGCGCACCAGCACAAACCTCTTCGCCAACACCATCGGTCCCACAAGCGTGCAGCTACGTCTATGGTCTACGAATTTACATTTGACTTTGACTTGAGTCTCGCGCGCCGTGACACGGACAAGACCAGTCTGCGTATCGACTATTCCAACATCGGCGGCTACTGGGACGCCCTTGTAGACTCACCCGGCATCCAGTCTCGGTCACTGTCGAACGACGGGCTGGCCAGCCGTTTCTTTGCGCCTACAGTGGACGAATGGTCCAAGCAGGAAGAGGCCAGTGAGGGTGGCATCTCGTACAAGCCGGATAACGCGCTGCCGGTCAAGGAAGACCTGACGGCGACGCTCTTCTGGCAGACGACTGAGAATTGTCCGGTGAATGGCGCCGACTACGAAGAAGGAATGGGCGCATACGTGCAGGGCGACGTGGACGCGTCCTTCTACTACGGGTTCTCTGTCGTGGCCACGCTGGGCGCCGGCGGTGTCGACGTCAAGCAATACACCTGGATATACTGGCTTCCAAAACTACAGCTTCTTAGCATCACAGCGCTTTCCTTTTTCCTTTTTCTCGCATAGTCAATCTTTGAAAGTCACAATAACAATTTCACACCTTTCAACTCGTACTATGCCATAAAGACTATACTGTCTCTTTATTTGAAACCACCAAAGTCGCTTACTATCTACAACAGACACGTTGGAGGCAGGCAACAAGTCACGTGATTCATGAAAAGCCGGCTCACCGTACCGGACTTAACGGCACAACTACCAGCAAACAGCAGACGCACGAGACTGGGGTTATTGGCTTAACTCCAGGAAGCACAACAACCTGATTTGCCCCGTGGGAAGGTTTGGGAGTCGAGATGATCATGACGGTAAGCTTCCGCGCGTATAAAATCCTGATGCGCTCTCCTTGAAAATGCTGGCCGCTCGACACTTTTCTTTCATGTTTCATCCTATTACGTACGACATAAATAGATAATCACCATGGCCCCATCAGTAACTCTGCCGTCTGCCCGCCTTGGCAAAAACGGGCCCGTCGTCCCACGTCTGGGATTCGGCCTGATGAACAACAGCGGCGCGTACAACGAGGCCCCGTCAGACGAGGAGCGCTTTGCCCTACTGAACAAGGCGTACGATCTCGGCGAAACATTCTGGGACTCTGGTAGGTTGGAAAAGTAGACAAGAAGAAGGACAAGAAGACATAAATAGCTGAAACATGCGCTGACGGGCAACAGCCGACGTGTACATGGACTCAGAGGACCTCCTCGGCCGCTACTTTGCCGCCTACCCGGAGAAGCGCAAGGACATCTTCCTGGCGACCAAGTTTGGGCTCCAGCTGGTGGGCTCGCCGCCAACGTTCCGCGTCGACTCGTCGCCCGACTACTGCCGCCGGGCCTTTGCGCGCTCGCTCGAGCGCCTGGGCACCGACTATGTCGACCTCTACTACGTGCACCGCCTGGACGGCAAAACGCCCATCGAGAAGACCGTCGCCGTGCTGGCCGAGCTCGTCCGCGAGGGCAAGATCCGCCACATCGGCCTCAGCGCCTGCAGCGCGTCGTCGCTGCGCCGCGCCCACGCCGTGCACCCCATCGCCTGCGTGCAGCTCGAGTACAGCGTCTTCTGCACGGACATCGAGGCCGACCCGGCGGCCGACCCGCGGCGCGCACTCCTGGCGACGGCGCGCGAGCTGGGCGTGGCCGTCGTGGCCTACAGCCCGCTAGGCCGCGGCATCCTGACCGGCGCCTTGCGCGGGACCGAAGACCTGTCGTCCGCCAATGACATGCGCCGCCGCCACGGCATGCCCTGGTTCCAGGACGGCAACCTGGAGCAGAACCTGGCGACGGTGGGCCGCCTGGAGGCGCTCGCCCGGGAGCGCGGCCTCAGCGCGTCGCAGCTCTGCCTGGCCTGGCTGCTCGCGCAGGGCGACGACATCTTTGCCATCCCCGGCACCCGCAGCGCCGCCCGCCTGCAGGAGAACCTGGGCGCGCTCGAGGTGGTGCTCAGCGCGGACGACGAGAAGGCCGTGCGCGCGCTGGGCGCCCAGGTAGTCGGATCCAGCACGCTCCCGCAGTATGCAGAGCTCAATCTGGGCGAGACGCCGGAGCTGGAATGAGCCGGCTGTGAGCCGGCTTCGAGCCGGCTTCAAACCGGTAAGATGCCGAATGAGATCGTAGCCCAGAAACGCACTGCACTCATAATGCGACAGCAAGCTTAAATTTCCACTGAAGACTACATTAAAGATTTCAATTGAGGTTGGCTGTGGAAATTCTAGTCAGATATGTGCATTCGAACTACTATGTAGCAATGAGACTGTTACAGATTGCTCACTGACATCAGCGTCCCACAAGACGATGTGGCGGGTGTTTTAAATCGGAGCCGCGATGTTGGGGTCCGAGAGGTAAGATAATTTAGCCCATCGTCGGCACTTGGGCGCTCGGTTCGCTATGGGGCGCCTGTTACGACTCTATTTTACGGGAGGAGACGCCTTAGCAGCTTGGCAGCTTGGCACCAGACTACTGTAACACCGCATTGTCCAGACGTTGCTACTTGCATCCGAGTTTGAAGAAAGTCAAGTACTGTCACTGCAGTTCGAATCTGTGCAGTTTAAAGCTCGTGAGGTATTTCGGATAGACTGAGTTGCTGTAATCTTCACAGAACGAAATGCAATGGCTAAATCCGGTCTATCCATGAACATAACAATTGATTTAGGCCTAAGCCGAAGCTTCACCAGACTTTCTCGAGACCCCGGAGGCGGTCACCCGTGCCAGACCAAGTGTTGCCTGAGTTTCACATGCATATCGGTATCTTAATGAGAGCTAGTTATCGCCCTGCCCCTTCAGCCTTCCTGTTATGGCCCCCGACTATGACGGATCGGTTCAGATCAGCCAGAGGGTTAAAAACACAATCGACTGGGGATACGAACTAGGATGGTGATCTTAGCCGCAAGTGGAAAAACCTAAAGAGTGCGCTGAGAGATATCTCTGATACGACATACGACTGGCATGTTTTCTCGTATCTCGCGGTATGCAACGGCCAAATGCGGCAAAAGACACGGCCATTTCTCCCTTGAACAACAAGTTCTCGAGCTTCGTCTACGATGCATAAGCGAGCTCTCCAACAGCACAAGGGGGCCAACCCACCTAACGGCTAGGGACTAGCCGAAATGCAGTCGCGCATCTCGTGAGGCGATCTTCTCAGAGCCGGAAGCGTGCTCTGGTTTTGGAAGGTCGCAATGGCTTCTAGAGTCGCTTACGACGACAGCATTACGAAAGCTTATCTTCGGGCTAGGAGGAATCCCGGCATCCCAGGGACGGACATGAGCCGTGTCTTTTTAGTGTTCTTGACGGCAATGCCGCATTGGAGGTCTGACTATAAAACTGGCCGACATCTCAGCTTCTTGCTACTGTTTTGTATGCTCACCAGCCCAGTTTAACACTTTATCCAGTCTTTGCCAAAGATCCAATTGCATTCCCCTCCCCGATCCCTCTTTCTTCTGTACAATAAAACAAAGACATCATGAAGCTCTCTGCTCTCTCTGCTGCCCTCCTGGGCGCCTGTGCTGCCCTGGCTGCGCCGCGGCCCGGCCGCCGTGCTCCTGCTAAGCGGACGGTGGGCAAGAAGTCGATCCCCAAGATCTCGGCCGTCGGTGACGACAACAGCACCATGGCAGACGAGAGCTACAACTGGTCTGGAGCCGTGCTGATTGGCACCGGCTACACGTCCGTGACGGGCAAGATCGTGGTGCCGACCATCTCGACCAGCTCGTCCAACAACGGCAAGGTCGGCACGGCCTGGGTCGGCCTCGACGGCGACACCTGCAACTCCCTGTGGCAGACGGGCGTTTCGTGGACCGTAGACGGCAGCACGGTCGACTACACGGCCTGGTACGAGTGGGTGCCGTACAGCGCTTCGGGTAAGCAAACATTCTGAGGCAAAATCGCCTTGAAAAAAGGCAGCCAAACCCCCCCCCCCCCAAAAAGCTGACACTTGCAAGTCGACTATACCGGAATCACCGTCTCGGCTGGCGACACCATCATCATGACGGTCACGGCGACCAGCACGACGTCGGGCACGGCGACGCTCGAGAACGAAACGACCGGCAAGACGGTCACCCACACGTACAGCTCGATGCCGAGCTCAGACGCGCTCTGCGGCTACAACGCCGAGTGGATCGTCGAAGACTTCGCCGAGTGCCTCGACAGCAGCTGCGACCAGTACGAGCTCCTGCCGTTTGCAAACTACGGCACCGTTGAGTTCACCGACTGCTCGGCCGTCCAGTCGGGCTCCACCGTCGGCGTCACCGGCGCCACGCTCATCGACATGATCAGCCAGTCCAACGACGCGACCGAGTCGACCTGCACGGACACGTCCTCGACCGTCACCTGCAAGTATGTGTAAGCGACAAGGG